>JANEYF010005713.1:222500-267049 GCA_029963845.1 Rhamnusium bicolor | reverse complement strand
GCGTACCATTGTGATCACCCGGTATACCCCATATAAAACCTCTAGTAGCACCACAAAAATAAATGACACTAAAAATGCGTTATGAGCATGATTAAGAAAATTGTAAAAACATGCAGGGTGTTTTATCTAAAAATCAAAGAAAAAAATCATCTGATTTGTACATTTTGTGACTAAAATGTCAATGTTCACTTGAAAAATGTTCCAGTTACATCCGGCATGGGTCGATTCAGAATATTAGAACTAACACAGGTAGGTAAAGTTCAGTCCAAACTTATTTGCAACATTAAACACGTCGGTGACTTAGATCCCTTTACCGCTTTCAAAGGTGCAAAGTTGCAACTAACAAGGGGAGGGCACGACCTTGGGAATTTATTTTGGGATGAGACTTCGTGTAATAATTGTACTTCTTTAGGGTGTTAACCCCTTGGAATGGCAACGCGCAACGCTCAATCGATTCGGAGAAAATGACGTTTAAAAATTCACACTCAGCTTATATACTAGTGAGGTTCTTCGAGTTCCCGCGGCGAAATAGCCTAGCCGATAACGAGACCATTAATTTTACTAAGAAATTTACTAATATCAAAACTTTTACGCCACTGACCATTAACAACAGAGTGATCGAGGAGACCAAGGTAGTAAAATACCTGGGTGTGCACTTGGACCAACGTATGTCATTTAAACCACACATAACGAAAACGCTAAACAGGGCCTATATGGCCCTGCACAAACTTTATCCGCTGGTGAACAGGAGGTCACTCCCACAGAACAGAAAGTCACTCCTGGACACCAGCAATAAATTGCTTCTATATAGAACGGTAATAAGACCCATTCTAACATACGGTTGCGTCGTTTGGAACAGGATGTCGAACACACAGTTCGGCCGCCTCCAGACGACGCAAAACAAGTTGCTACGTCTCCTTAGTAACTCAAATCGTTACATAAATACACAACAACTCCACGAGACGGCAGACATGCCATACATTAGAGATTATATAATACAGACGGCCACCAAATTTTTTAGACACAACATCCATAAATCCACTCTCACCGCGCACATCGCCGACATACGTCATTACCACGATTTTCAACATACGCACAGACTAATACACGAAAACCTACCTATATTTTTTGAATAACCATATTTTTAGACACACAATGACAGACATATCAAATTTCAATACCTTTTCCAAATTATATTACACCTACCCATAATCGTAACTTCCCTCGATGACCATTCTATTGCTTTCTCACCCCTTATTAGACAGACACTCTAAATTTCAATTCTCTTAAGCAGGTTTTTTCTTGAGCTTTTTCCTGCATGACTATTACTATAACGACATTTTTAATACTTGATATTGCTTTTAATTTTTAAAATGCCACGGCAGATTATTAATTTGTTTTTCTACGCTGTTATAGGTAAGCGTCTACCAACGCCTAACAACAAAAAGATGCCAAGCCAGCCACATCGGGCCCGTCCACCTGGCCAGATGTTCGGGGACCCTCCGAAACAGGAGGAAAATCGACTGTCTGCTTTTCGCCCTGGACTCGTCCAGGGCGAGTAAAATACTCTGTACGCCGATTGGCTATTTCTATGTTTTGTCTTGTGTAAATATTTATTTATTTATTGTAAGCTGAATATAGTAGGCATCTAATTAAGTTTGTAAATTATGTAATTAATGTGAAATAAATGTTTTCAAATTGGAATTGGAATTGTCTGCATACCAATTACAATTTAAATGGGCGCTCGGGGTTCGAATCACGTGCACGACTTACTTTTTTTTTTAATTATTTATTTAATTGTTTTTACAATTAAATAAATTTATTATTTAATATTATCGATCATTTAAATAACAATAATGTCAATAATGTTATTTTGCTAACGAAAAAGACTTTAAATTTTAAATCATAATTTAATTATAGTAATAATTTAAATTACTACCAAATAAATATACTATAATTTAATAAACTATTATTTAAAATACACTATTACTAATGGATATAATAATAATAATAATAATAATAGTTTATTAAATTATAGTATATTTGGTAGTAATTTAAATTATTACTATAATTAAATTATGATTTAAAATTTAAAGTCTTTTTCGTTAGTAAAATAACATTATTGACATTATTGTTATTTAAATGATCGATAATATTAAATAATAAATTTATTTAATTGTAAAAACAATTAAATGAATAATTAACAAAAAAAAAGTAAGTCGTACACGTGATTCGAACCCCGAGCGCCCATTTAAATTGGAATTCCAATTCCAATTCCAATTTAATAAAATTTATTTAACATTATATACATATCATAGAACTTAATTAGTCGCCTACTACATTCGGCTTGGTACGAGACACGTTATCGGCTAGGCTATTTCGCCGCGGGAACTCGAAGAACCTCACTAGTATATAAGCTGAGTTTGAATTTTTAAACGTCATTTTCTCCGAATCGATTGAGCGTTGCGCGTTGCCATTCCAAGGGGTGAACACCCTAAAGAAGTACAATTATTACACGAAGTCTCATCCCAAAATAAACTCCCAAGGTCGTGCCCTCCCCTTGTAAGTTAGAAATAAACTTTACTATCCAGGCACAAAGTAAATATGTAGTTACTTCGTGTTCTGGACAGCAAATAAGTACTGCTAAATTTGAATCAGGGATAATTCTAAATCTATAGAGAATAAATAAAAGTAATAATTTTTAAAAACACATTTATTTAACATTTTTTATACGAATATAAAATACATCTGTTGAGAAAGAGTCAGGAAATATATTTCTAATCATAACATAACAAATGTTAAACATTCATATAATATTAATAATATGATAGAGGTAACATTAATCATAAAACTGATATTCAAGAGGTATAAAATATTCGGTGGTTAGAACTAACAGTTTTTTTTTACTTCATTTATTCTAAAAAAATAAAGAGAAGGGACAAGAAACAATACAAATGTGTCAAAAATTAGGCAACATTTTTAAAAGTGGCGTCACATAGTTACCTAACATTTTTGGTTGTAAAAAAATATAATCCAATAACCCAAAAAATGTAATACTTTTCTAAAATGATCAAAATAATTTTGTCATTGAGTGTCAAATCATTTTGCCGTATGTACAGGTTGTTCAACGTGATTTGCCACTCCTTATATTTTCCTAATTTTACGATAGTAAAAAGATTAAAAAAAATTTTCTCATAGCAATTTTATGTACTTTTTAAATATGTCATCAGATCATATCGATGTCTAAAAATTTACAGTGAGTGTAAAATAGAACAACCTATATATATTTTGACATATTTGGATTTGTCTACTTCTCATTTCAAAAATATGCAATACTTGTATATTTCGTGTAATATTGAGTAAATTCCAAGGGGGATTCAGTATCATGCTTAGGTGGCCAGAAACCCTGATTTGACTCATTTAAACAGTTTTCAGTGGGGTCATTAAAAAACAAAGTTTATCAAGACACCCATTTGACCACTGATATTATTCAAGAAAATTATAAGAAAATAAATTTCTCGAATAATAATATTTATATTTTAATTACTTAATGTAATAAATAACATTATCAAAAGATATAGTTTGCTCATAGCAGTGGCGGTTCGTGGGTCAAGAGATAGGGAGGTCAATTAGAAAAGTTACCTTTCCTAACCCATGGCATTTCTTAAAAATGTCTTTATTCTTTTTAAGGTGGAAAAACAACATTCACTTTCGACGGTAGTCATAGGGAGAGTACACAAGGTTTTTAACAGTTTGACACTTTCAGAAAAAGTATTGCACAAATTATTGTTAATAAAAAGCTGTAATAAAGCAACTGCACCTTCACTATTGGAAATATCTTCACGGCTATATAATACTTCTAATTCAGTTTTAAGTTTCAAATGATTTATGACTGGATACTCCGTTTTAACTAATTTAAACATATCTTGAGGAAAGCTCTTTTTATAAACTTTAAATCGATCTGTGTGAAATAACTGAGACACTGCTAAATGATTACTGAAGCCAAACCTGTTTTTGATCTCAGATGTAATTATATCACAAACTTCTAATGAAATTCTCCTTTTTGACTCTTCCGTTTTACATCTCTGGGCAGACTGCATGGATGTCTCCTCCAAATAGTTATTCAAAATTTTATTTCTGATGTCTTCAATTTTACCTTTAAAAAACGCCAATACACTTATTTACTGTTATGACGTCGATATTACATTTTTGTAATTGATTGAACAATATATCACAATGAGGCATAACTAAATGAAAAAAATTTAACCAGTAAAGAAAATGTTAATTTTGTAAGTAGTTTTTTAAACCAATAGCTTGGTTTAGAGTGTTGTTTTCTGATTCATTATCAATGATTTTTTCTAAACAATCTAATAATTCTGTTCGATAGGTATAAACAGTCTCTATGTACTTTGTATTAAAATTCCATCGTGTTGGAGCCGCTTTAGGTAATCTCACCTTAACAACATTATCTAACACTGCTGTTCTTTTTTGGCGATTTTCCAAAAAATGAAGAAAAGCTATGTAAATTAGCAAAAAAATTTTTTTATGCTTTTATCCTGACTTGATGCTTTTTGTAAAATTAAATTTAGTTGATGAGCGTAACAATGAATAAAATTTGCTGAAGGATAACAGAATAATACATAATAATAATTTAATATATATCTATTTTTAGAAACGGTTTCGTTGTAAGCTTTTAAACTTTTTCTAAAGGCACTGTCTAACTGCATTCTAATATCAACTGTACCAAGTGTTGCTAGACTACAACAGTTATTCATATGACTTGATGCGAGCGAATGTTTCTGTACTTTTATTTTTAAATGTTTCAAGTCAGTTACATCTATTTTGGACCATATAACATCAGGATCATCACCAAATAACAGGCACGGGAAACAAAAAAATGCATTTTTTACCTCGCATCCGCAAATCCACTCGGATAAATCGTACACTGAATTTCGAAAATACCTATTAACTTCTTTTTTTCTTATCAAGAGATGTTTGCTTTATCGTCATATTAAGTTTTGGACGGCCACCACCTTTGAATTTCACTCGGTCTTTATAACCCGACTTATGTCCATCTTTCAGTTTTAATATATTTTGTACAACACTCATATTTAATAGTAAACACCAAAAACACTGTTTTACTTAATTTCACGACAAGTAGAGATTTACTAATAAAATGTTCACAAATAAAAACATTAAAAACAACGCGACAGAATTTACCGACCAACGCGTACCAAGTCAGCATTAAGACTGCTCTACGAGTCTACGGAACTAACTTCGTGCGTTACCGTTTCCGTAAAATGTGTCAGGGACATTGTCCCCGCCATTGTTTTCTGTCTCTTTTGCTTTCTGACGATTCGCGCATAAGTCTATTTCACTTCGTTGTAAATTCGGTCCGTAGCTCGCTTTGAGGACACGTTGTGGATTGACCCAAGATTTTTAAATTCTATAAATGAATAATGTAATGAATATGAATGTACTCGGTACTCGGAGGGGATACGAAATCCTGCGATCTAGATATTTGATTAGTATTGTGCATAGAATGAACTAGAAACCTATATTTGTTTAAGAATATTAAAAATATATATTGTCACAATATCCATGGTTCATTAAAAATAAGTTGTTTAAAAGGGACAAATAAGAAATTAGCTAAATAGGCAATTATTTTGAGCAGTAATATCATGAAATGTAATTTAGTAATAATACTGTGGTCAAATTTGAAAATTGTTGTTTGATATAACCTTCGATCGTGTTTATGATCGAAGGATATAACCATAAAATATTATATAGTAAAGAAACAACAAAATGTGTTGAGAATCATGAGGCAAGAAATAATAAAATATTAAATGAACATAGTTATTAGAATTTAAGTTATGTTGTTATAATATAGAAGTACATACCGTACAGATAATTAACAAAACATTGTAATTAAAATAAAAGTGAAAGTGATAAATTTGAGGAACCATACAATCATCATAAGTTACTTGAAGTCAGTTTAGAAACTATGAAATATAAATTTCAGCTAGGATAGCACAATTGATTTAGTCATCCAGGGTAACTAGGAAAAACAAAAAAGTTTGTTGAAAGGAAGAGATTTTGAAGGAGGAGGGGAAGTTTTTGATGTGGAGGAAGAAAAATAAAAACGAAAAGAAATACAAGTATAAGAAAGAAATATAGCGTTTATAAATTAAGTGCAGTGTAAGAAGCTAAAGCAGAGTAAATAGATAAACAGAAGATATTTAATAAAATTGGAAGATGATTGAATATAATAATAATAATTGAATATAAAATTGATAAGGAAATCAAAATATTTAGTATTCAGTAATAAAAGGTTAGTTTCCGGCTTTTGATTATTGTTTTAGAAAACCTGTAAAAAATCTGTGGTTTATGAAGAAATGAATATTGGAAAGTGAAATGTCAAAATCAATGTCAGATGGGGAGAATTTAAATTTAAGAAAATAAGTTTGGAGAATACGAGAAGAGGAAAATTTCAAGGGTGAACGAAGGAGACGGAGTTGATGTGATTTGTGCATAAGTGTTATAAGGAACTTGGTATGTGATAAACTCTATTTAAAATCATTGTCAGAACGTTATTAAACTTAAGGAGACAGATTGTTAAATATTTGTAAAAGTCAAAAAAACATTATATGATCATTTGGTATTAATCTTGGCCTCAATTTAATAATAATGCCCTAGAATTTGCTCTTTGAGATAAGTGTTTCATGTTCAAAGTATTTCAATCTAAAAATCCAAGTTAATGTATTAATTTGGTTGGCGCTCAGCATACTTAAATTGTGAAATTGAATTTATTAAAGGTAAAATAAAATATAGGATTTAAAATACCACAATATATTATATATTTTTAAACTTCAGAAAATGAATAGCTTTATTTTTTTATTTATATGTGGGAGGTCATTGACCAAATGACCCTATAGAAGAACCGCCAGTGGTTCATAGAACCTCTTTATAATGCAAATTTCAATAACTTTTATACTGATATTGTTGTAAAGATAAAATAAATATAAAATTTAGTATTGTATTGTTTTTATTATTGTAAATGGATTTTTGTAAATGTAACTTCCTTAATATTTCAGGAAATATACAAGTATTTATATTTTTGACATCAGAAGAGTTACACAAATCCGAAGATGTAAAAATATATGTATAGTGTTCAATTAAAGAAAAGCACAATTTTTTACACCCACTGTATGTCTTTAGATATCGATATAATTTGATGATATATTTGAAAAGTACCTACGTGAAAATGCTAGATGTATTGGAAAAAAATTTGTAATTTTTTAGCTATATTTTAAAAATTAGGAAAACATAGGGGGTAGCAAGTTACATTGCACATCCTGTACATGCGCCAGTTTTTGAACAGTGTTCTAATTCAATAAAACAGTATGCAGTTTTTGAACAACTGAAGCTCCTTATTGCTACATATTTTTAACACATTAAATATACAGCTTTAGTTAAATTTATTTATTCTTCTAACATCTAAACATCTGAAACATAAAATAATTATAGAAATTCATAAACATTTATTTACAAATTTCGATATGGAGGGCTCAAAATTTTCGTTTCATGTTTCAGATGGGCCTATTTTAGTAATATTGACATTTATTCTAGACTACTATACCTATTATAATACCAATTATATATCAGGTAGGTATATGGTTACATAACATTACTATAATATGTGCCTTATATAATGCTATCAATACATACAGGAGCTATTTTTAGTCAACAGTATATTAAATAATTTGTAACTTGGAAGAAAAAGAGAATAATCACTCCGATTATTTTACTGTATTAAAACCACCGAATATTTTTTGTATAAAATAGGACCAGGAACAATTTCAACTGATTTATTAGTAATTAAAACAGTACGAACGTAAAATATCTTAAAAATTAATATGCTGTAATAAAAGAGGCAGCGAAGATATGCTGAATTTACACGGTGCCAGTAACTCGCTCGAGTAGCTAAAACCGAATACTACTGGAACAGTGTTCCAGTAGGTATTCAGTTTTAGTTACTCGAGCGAGTTATTGGCACCGTGTAAATTCACCAACAGTGTTTTGGTGGTCATAATTCTCTACACACCGTCCTAGTCCTAACCCAGCTTCACTACTTTTTTTATCGTAATCAGCAACAATACATAAATAAATATTGAGCAAATATAATTTGGAGCAAGTTTTTTTAACAATACTAAAATATATACTATATATACAGGGTGGAGCAATAGTGCATCCGACTTCGATATCTCGAGTTCTATGATAGCTAGAAACTTGATTTAAAAACATAAATAAACTAGATAAAGAAGTCTATAACCGGAAATTGTTTTCGAATATGCAGGGTGAGTCAAGACGATTCTACAGGGTCAAGTAACATTTTCTTAAATAAAATGCCATGTACATCAGAAGATTTTATGAAACCTTTTTGTGGCCTCCTTTCACTTCTCTATTTTTATTGACTTTGTCCCAATCATTAGGATGTAATAATTTTTGTTGTTGAAATTATACCATTTAAAAATATCATTACAATCACAACTGTCGATTTTAAGAAAAAATATGTTAGTACCAGTTATGAGAGATCTGTGTAATGACACTCAGCCATTTTCACTTCCTAAAAGTATACAGGGTAGCCAAAAATAATTTTTAAATTTACAACTTTTTGAACTGAATTTTCTCAATTTTTTCAAATAGAACACCCTGTATATTTTTGGACGTGATGTAGGATTGAAAAACGAACATTTTTTGTATATACATTCCTATGCCTATTTGTGACCCATTTTTAATTTAATGAACAATAACTGCAAAATTCAGCTATAAAAATTAAAAATATATTTTTTTTGTAATTCAAGAGAAGATATTATAAAAAGTGCTCCACATGTTGCCCACTGGTAATAACAAAATTAATATAGAAGTATAATTTTCCCATGGTTACCGAATACTTTATCTCTGCTGTTTTAAAAATGTTAACCTCAAAACTGTGTTTTGGTGTTGTGGAAACAACTTCAAAGACAACCTCACACCGAAGGTTTCAGCCTCCCTCCAGATTTCAAATAGATTTATATATTTTGTCGCACATAAAATTTGGCTATGTCAAAAATATTTTTCTTCACTTACCAACTGTTTTCAAGAATAGAAGTTTTTTACAGATCAATAAAAAAACTCCTACATGTCGCCCACTTTCTGCCTGTCACTGAATATTGACAAACTAATATACAGCCAAAGACGAACCAATATTGATTATAAATGTTGGCTCTATATTTAATAAACTATATTGGAACAATCTCGCACGAACGCATTGCACCAATATTATGAAACATTGTAAAAATCCATCTAGGGCCAATATTGATAAACCCCAACATTGGCGGAGACTAGAAAATAAATGTTGGTGTAATATTGATTTACAACATTTGCACCAATATTGTAAAATATTGTAAAAACCATCTAGGGCCAATATTGATAAACCCCAACATTGGCGGAAACTAGAAAATAAATGTTGGTGTAATATTGGTTTACAACATTTCTGAAAACAATATGGTGCCAATATCGGCTTGCTATAGAATTAACAATGGTACTGGATCAATATTGGGCCAAGATGAAAACAATGTTCCGCCAATATTATGTGCTACTTGGGGTGTAAATGGTATAATTTCAACAAAAAAAATTATTACATCAAAGTAGTTGGGACAAAGTCAATAATAATAGAGGAGTGAAAGGAGGCCACAAAGAAGTTTTAAAATATGTTTTGATGTACATGGCATTTCATTTACAGAAATGTTACTTGACCCAAAAACAATTTCCGGTTATAGATTTTCTTGTCAAGTTTACCTATGTTTTTAAATCAAGTTTCTAGCTATTATAGAACTCGATATATCGAAGTCGGACGCACTATTGCCTCACCCTGTATACGATAATTTTCTCACATCTATCGATCATAAACTGTTTTAAAATAATGTAGGTATTTATTGTATTGTCGTCGTGTTCACCGACATTTCTTATTATCTACCACAAAAACTTTTTCAATATTAGACTTATAGGTATACAATAAAATAAAGTAATTTTTTTCTAGTAATTTTTAATTATGCTATGTCTACTCCACACCGTGTGAATAACTTTAAGCATTTAAAGTTATCCATAGGTATCTTACATGGCGGTAATGAAATGTGCTCAAATATTTTAATGGTAGATTCCATGGACGTACAGACAGCATCCAAATATGAATAAATTTGCTATTTACGAACGTCCAAACATTATAATCTGGAACTTTTTATGACGCGAATACGCGAATACTTTATAGATACTGTGTACTACTGAAAGCTATTTATTTATCTTTTTTTTTTTGTAGAAGAGACTTGTCCATGAGGTTTTTTTTAATTTAAAAGAAAAAGTCGGGGGAGTTTTTTTTATACAATTTTAAAGAAAAAAATCAAATGAATAATTGGAATAAAATAACAAAATTTAAAAAATTGGGATTTAATTTAGCAGTAGTAAATAATGCAAATTTCATGAACCTAAAACGTTTTAAGAGTTCTAATTTTTTTCTACCTTTTTTTTCTTAGTTGAATCTGTTAAAAAATTATCAGTGCTTTTGACCCTTGGGGAATATATTCCCTATATCCCCCGTAGGTACGTACGCCACTGAAATCGTTTTAATAGTGAGATACGAGGTAAGATATTACCACACACGAAAAATGTATATTGACTAAATATTTATCGTAAATGTAAAAAAAAATCATTTATAAGTTGGGAAAATATCTTGAAAAATAAAATAAAAAAATAAAGGTGTAATATTTAAAACTCCATAAATTTTATTTGATCCACCTTGTAAATGGTAGCAGGCAAATTTTAATTTAATATTTTGTACAATATAAAATAAATGCTTTATTTACTAAAACAACGTAGGCTTAGAAGACAACTGAACAATGTTTCAGATAATTTCTTTAGCAATGCATTGGCAAACGACAAATTTCATTGGAGTTGGCTGAGAAATTCGTTTAAATTTTGTGCAGTGATGCACGTTGCTCGACAATTTTTCATACTGATTTTTTACCTTGTATTATTGTCGTTATTGTTGGTGTAAATATGTAAAAACGCCGCGATTGTGTTGGGTTGTGACCACTGTTGGAGAAATGAATCGATGCAATATTGCCAGGAAAAGCAGCTATTAGAGGAATACTTTAGGTATTTAAATTTAGTTTGTATTAGGATTATTTACTTTTTACATATTTTGCTTATGTTTCTCTTGATAGCAGGATTAGAAACCCGAGTTTATTTCGTTAATTTTTTTGTAGTAATATATTAAGTGCTTTAAAAATTATCGAAAATTCAGCATATCAAAACGTGTTGCCGAGAAACTGCTCGTGTCAAATCACATCAAAATGGACGAATGCGGTTTCTTAAAGGCAACACGATTTGAACGCTGAATTTTCAGATTATTTTTAATCCCCGAAATACATTTATTAGACTATTTCTAGAACAAAACAGAACAAGAAATATTTTTTATTATTAACTGAATTAAGAATTCAAATTATTACAATCACGGCTGGGGGTATACTTTTATTCCCGTGTCACAATTTTTAAGCGAATTTTAAAATTATTATTTTTTATAGAAAAACCCAAAATATTTAAAAAGTAGGTAATTAATTATGTTCATTTTGCTTCTATACGCCTGTTATCTTCACAGGAAAATAAAAAAGCTGCCGTTTTAAGCAGTCAAGCCCAGTGCAATTTTCGCTGAAAGTTTATTCTTATTGGTCCAAATTTTCAAAATCTTGCTGTTTTATTGGTTCTTATAATGTGAGGGAAATAGTCATAGGAATCTACCATTAAAATAACTAGCGAGATAACTAGTCATTTCGGAAATATCCTAATTAAAAGCAATATAAACTGTGAAGTGGAAACAATCAGGTAATAAAAATTCTTCTTTTTCTTTTTTGGGACTTACTACCACACGAATAATTTTAATTATTTTCCAGTAACATACTGGGTAACTAATTGTATTTTTTAGGTAATGAAGAATTATTCATGTGGTAGTACGTCCCAAAAAAGAAAAAAATTAAAGAATGCCACAAATAACGTTTAGACAATATTTAATAAAAATTATTGCTGAAAAGTATTAAAAAAAAATTTATTAAAACGGAAGAAATTACACTGGATACCTATTACAGTAAAATGAATTTACCGTACTTAAAAATGCGTTTGTCAGAATTGTGGCAAAAATAAACGGAACATCTATATTCTGATATTTTAAATTCAACATTTATTCACATCAAACAGTGATAATATTTAATTTCTATGGTACAACTACCTATTTGTCCTAATAAACGCCTATTTTTTATCACACTTTGAAGCACATATCTAACTTCTATATAAAAATCAGTCAGAGATTTTTTACATTCAATATTGTAAGAGACCGATTATACAGGGTGGTGAAAAAGATTATCTATGTAGTTAATTACAAAATGATGCATTTGTCCACATCCAACAATTTTTTTTTTTGAAAATTTCTAAGTGCTTCTCGATAATTATTGTCTTTAAGAGCGAAATTTTATAATATCAAATTTAAAGTGACTGGGGTACGTTTGAAACGAAGGATTTTTTTTACCACCCACTGTATAACACGTAATACTTAATATTGACATTATTACAATAACTTTTTTTATACTTAAAATGAATTTTGTACTTTCTTCCAACTTAACAAATAATAATTGTGAGAGGTACAAAAGGGAGAACAAATAGTAATTTTTCAAATAATTACCAAAACTATTTTAATTCTGTGCACTGAAAAGGGACATATTTATTTAAATACGTTTTTTTTTTGTAATACGCTGGTATTTATAGAAAAAATATATTGATTTAACTGAAAGTTCGTTCAATATACACTCACCGCGAATGTTATATCATGTACAGGGTGGCCCATTTTCGAGCCTCATCATTGGGATCTTGGAAACCGCAAAAGATACAGGTTTGGTTAAATTATGGTAAAGTTGTGCAATTTGATGCTTATCAAAATGCTGTATTGGAATTTGGAAAATTCCGAATACTTTCTGAAATATCCGGAAAAAAAACGAAATTTCGTAAAATCCTTTTTATTTTTTTCTGACGTTATTTGAAAACAAATTTCAAAACGAATAACACTTCCCCATTGCCACTTTTTATCGTCTACAAGATGGCGCTATCAAATTTGAAATCAGTTTCGTCTTCTAGAAGCCATCATTAACTTTTTTTAAATACAGACCTGGATTTTTTATTTTATTTTTTGTTACCTTTGGACGACCTAAATGCAATGAACCATCACAAATTTTGATAATTTGAATTTTATTACATATAATATTTTGTGGTAAAATTTCACCGAAGCGTTTTATTAAAGGTTACGGAAAATCCTATGGGTTCCTCTCGGCGATTTGCCGTAGAACTAAATATGCCTAGAATCCGAATTCAGAGGATTCTCAAAAAACATAGGTATCATCGCCATAAACTACATGTCAACCAAGAATTAAGGAGACAGTGAAAGAAGGATTGAATTTTGCAATTGGCTTGATGGAAAATTGCAACAAGATGGCGATTTTTTAAATAAAATTATCTGGACTGATTAGTGTAATTTTTCCACATGCGGTCTTTTTAACAGGAATAATGAGCATTATTATGCAGTGGAAAATCCGCACCAAAATCAACAAGTGCGAATGCAGGGATGGGCATCATTTAATGTTTGGGTTGGGCTGTATCGAAATAAAATCTTGGGGCCAATTATTTACGATGGAAACTTAAATGCTGAACGCTATCTTAATTTCATCCCAAATTATATATTAGATGCGCTTGACGACGTGCCTTTAAATATGTGGTGGCAACAGGATGGCGCACCAGTCCATAATGCAAGGGCCGTCACACAGTTTCTTAATGAAACATTTCCTAATCAGTGGATTGAAAACCAAGGAGTAGTGCGCTGGCCTGATAGAAGCCCGGATTTGTCCCCGCTGGATTATTTTTTATGGGGAATTTTAAAAAATCGTTTGTATCAAGATACTCCACGTGACTTAAACATTTTGCGCCAAAATTTAATGTTAGAGATAACAGATTTAAGAGTAAGAGGAAGAGTAATCCAGCGGGCGGTTACGGGCAATCTGTGAAGACGCATGCGAAAATGCATAGAGATGCAAGGGGGGATATTTGAGTATTTACTTTAGGTTTTAATTTTGTTCCTTTTAATGTTTAGGCATATAGTTATCAATTAATTAATTAATTATTATTGACATTATTTAGCCAGAAGTAATAATTTGTTTTACAAACAGTGTCGTATTAAATATTTTTTAAAAATACAGAAAATGTCAGTTCTTGTCCTCGAAACGTTTGAAAATCCAAATTTGTGATGGGTCATAGTATTTAGGGAGTCCAAAGGTAAGAAAAAAATAAAATAAAAATCCAGGTCCGTATTTAAAAAAAATTAGTTGATGATGGTTTCTGAAAGACGAAACGTCGGATTTAAAATTTGACAGCGCCACCTTGTAGAGGATAAAGAGTAGGAACGGGGAAGTGTTACTCGTTTTTTTGCTTTCAAATAACGTCAGAAAAAAATAAAAAGGTTTTATGAAATTTCGTTTTTCCGAATATTTCAGAAAATAATCGGAATTTTCCAAATTCCAACACAGTATTTTGATAAGCATCAAATTGCGCAACTTTGCCATAACTTAACCGACCTTGTATCTCTTGCGGTTTCCAAGATCCCAATGATGAGGCTCGAAAATGGGCCACTCTGTACATATGTATTCAATACTAAGAAAATAACAAACTGACAGTTATGGAAAGGGTTGCCGTTGAATTTTTATTCCGAACCATACCAAATATTTTCTAAATATTCAACGACTGAAATGGCCCAATTCGAAATTTGTCCTGTTTCAAATGGCTGTAACTTCGTTTTATATACATAATTTTGATACCAAAATACAGACAATTTTCTTGGCCTTTACAAAATAATTTTTTTTTGAGTGGGTCAATATTTTGACGAAGTTTCCCACTGAACTCGGGTCAAAATTCGGAATGGAATATTTCTATTGTTAGGTACGTTATCATTTTAACTTAAAAATACTTGAATTTTTCTATGATATTCGTTAACAATTAATAATTTATTTATAGGGCGATATTGACATATTTCTATAAGGAAGTGGCAATATACCAAATTTTGGTTTGTTAAAATAAATAAATAAATAAATAAAACATCTACTCAAAAAGTTGTTCAAGTAGTAAGTGATATCAAATGGTACAGGGTGATCAGATCGTTATTTCAATGCCTGACTTTTTACGTAGGAAAAAAATTCCAAAACTAGCTTATGCATTTTTTTCTAAAGAATCCGAATTCGAAAAGAAAAACAATTAACTGTGAAATAAAAAAGTTACGGCCGAAAAACTAACAAATACAAAACACCTTGTATATACAAAAACAATTTCTTTTTTGTTATAGAGACCTGACCCTACTATCCTTTAGCAAAATTTTTCGCTGAAGCCGAAAATGAAAAAAAATTTTTATCGTGTGGGTACCACCCACACACCCCATTTCCCTCCAAAAATTAAAAAAAATGCAAACTGGGTGAAAAACCTACCTACCTTTAGTAAAATTTTCCGCTGAAGCCGAAAATGAAAAAAAAATTATCGTGTGGGTTCCCCCCACACACCCCAATTTCCCCCAAAAATTAAAATATGCAAACTGGGCGAAAAATCTACCTACCTTTAGTAAAATTTTCCGCTGAAGCCGAAAATGAAAAAAAAAATTTTATCGTGTGGGTTCCGCTGAAGCCGAAATACGAAAAAACAAAGCCATGGATAGACAAACTAAAAAGTAAACCTGCAGCAGGCACACTTGAACTGTCGAAATTTCCTAAAAAATCAACAGCCAAAAAAACTTGAGGGAGTTTTCGAAGGACACCACAAATTCGTCTTCTCATGAATGATGATCAGTTTATTATTCACATGACTAACATCGAGAAAAAAGCGTGGGTTAATTTCGTAAAGGTCATCGACAATTTTCTCGGTAATTGCAAATCTCCTAATTACAGTCAGTTAGTAAACAAACTGCTGATAAATTTCAAAAAGCAAGGTATCCTTATGAGTTTAAAACTTAATTTTTTAGGTTCACATTTGGACTATTTTCCTGAAAACTTGGACGACTACAGTGAAGAGCAGGGTGAGCGCTTCCACCAGGATTTGAAGACTATGGAACAACGGTATCAGGGACGATGGGATAGCCATATGATGGCAGATTACTGTTGGACTTTAAAGAGAGAGACAGTTAATGTAAGTCATAAGAGAAAAAGTACGAACCGTTCCTTTGAGGAAAAGAAACTGCGGCCCAAGAAAAAAGGAAAGATTTTGTGAATATCTAAATTTTTATTTAAGCCGGTTGAGATGCACAGTTTCTTTTGCCTGGATGAGTTTGAGGTTTAGTTTGCCTGTCCGAGGTTTAGTTTGATTTTTTCTGTCCAAGGCTAAGTTTGAGTTTGCATGTCTGAACGTCACTTTGAGTTTAGCCTATTTCAGGTTTAGTTTTAGTTTGTCTATCTAAGATTAAATTTGAATTTGCGCGTCTTAATTTAAGTTTGCATCTCTGAGCGTCAGTTCAAGTGTGCCTGCTGAAGGTTTACTTTTTAGTTTGTCTATCCATGGCTTTGTTTTTTTCGTATTTCGGCTTCAGTGGAAAATTTTACTAAAGATAGGTAGGTTTTTTTTCGCCCAGTTTGCAATTTTTAATTTTTGGGGAGAATTGGGGTTTGTGGGGGGGGGAACCCGCACGATAATTTTTTTTTTCATTTTCGACTTCAGCGGAAAATTTTACTAAAGATAGGAAGGTTTCTCGCCCAGTTTGCATTTTTTTAATTTTTGGAGGGAATTGGGGTGTGTGGGGGGAACCCACACGATAATTTTTTTTTCATTTTCGGCTTTAGTGGAAAATTTTACTAAAGAATAATAGGGTCAGGTCTCTATAACAAAAAAAAAATGTTTTTTGTAGACCCATGTTATAGATGCATATCAAATACACATATTTCACTTCAAATATTTCAACTTTTTAATTTTAAGTGATACACCTTATATATACAGCTCAGTTTAATTTATTTCTGGATCAGAAATATAATACAGTTTGTCCTGAAATTGACGTGCTATAATTCGCCAGTTCCCACATTTATGGGAACTTTTTTTCTTACTTTTGATCGTAGAATCCACTGGCAAATTATTGCACGTTAATTTAGCGACATCCTGTATACTATCATTATTTTTCAAATTTGAGGGTGATAGTATCACATGTCTAATTCTATATTAATATACAGGGTATCACTTTTTGCATTTATCAGTTTTTCGACCATAACTATTTTATTTGGCGTTCATTGATAAAAGATATTTTCTTTTCGAATACGGACACTTCTGAAAAAAAAATGCGTAAGTATAGTTCTGAAACATTTTTCATAGCTAAAACACAAGCGATGATATCGAGGAGTGAGGCACTTAAAATGATCACCCTGTACAAAGTAACCCTATACAAATACCGGTTTCCTATGATCTTTCAGGCTTCCTCTGCTACTAAAACTCAACCGAAACCATTCCTCACAACCGCCCTTAAGAGGATGTCACAGTTCTTCAGGTGGTTTATTTTGACTTAAGATACAACTCTGCTTGGAGATAGGGCTGTGCACAACCGTTGGAGCATTTAACGTGGTGAAATACCCGCCACTTTTCGGCTTGACGTGTCTGTTGTTCATCTCCATGTGGACTATCTTCATGAACTCGATTTGAGCTGCCAGTTTCTGTATTTCTTCCTGTCGGCAATAAAATATAGATCAAAAGCTGTATTTGTTTGCGTTATACAGACTGAGCCAGGCCGCTAGAAACACGACCAGCGATTGCGCATTAGGCTAGACCACAGCCTTCTTTATGTCCCAGCCACGAAATAAGAAATCGTGCAACATCGCATGAAGACCTGTTGTTCCGAATAATGGTCGCTTGTGTACGTGTTTATGTATAAAGAGTCTCTTTATTTACCTCAAATCGGAGTGATAATTGCTAGAGACTCTTGCAAATTAAAGTGCATTGATTGTAGTTAGTGTTGTGTAGTGATAATTTAAAATACAATCTAATTTTTCGCGAGTTTTTATGTGTTTTATTTTATCCGTGCGCATATAACCTAAAGTAGGTAAATAAACATGCAGGCACGGTGTTGTATCCACTGTTGTAAGTCAAATTATGACTCATCTGTAAAAATTGAAGGCGTAAAAGGTGATGATACAATGACTGCTGATATTTTAAAAATAATTAAGAATTGGTGAGACATCGTTCATACGAGTATTCTGATAGGAGATATATAAAACAAATGAATAGTCAACACCTATATA
This sequence comes from Rhamnusium bicolor, assembly GCA_029963845.1. Taxonomy (NCBI): domain Eukaryota; kingdom Metazoa; phylum Arthropoda; class Insecta; order Coleoptera; family Cerambycidae; genus Rhamnusium; species Rhamnusium bicolor. The sequence continues at coordinate 248,666 of JANEYF010005713.1, read as the reverse complement.
TTCTGTCAACGACCTAAGAATAGTGATGGAAAATTCTCAAAATAAATATAATTATGAAAATTATAATTAAGAATATTCTCGAGAATATTCTCGGGATTATCCTCATAATTTTAATTTACTTTATAAATGGTTTCCAATTAACATACAACTCTAAATGCAATTTTTTAATATAAAACTAAAACCACTCTAGTTATATAAGCACCTTATACATGGCATACGCCTAACAAACTAAAAAATATATATTATTATGCAATTGTGGCAATAGTGCGTTGTATTTGGATATATCGAGTTCTACGGTAGCTACAAATTAAAAAAAGACACAACTAGATAAAAAAATTTTTAACCGTAAATTATTTTCCAATATACAGGGCGAGCCAAGACAAAATTACAGGATCAAGTGTCTTTTTTTAAATTGGAATACTATGTATATCAGTACATTTTTTGAAGCCTATTTCTAGACTCTATTCATTCATATATTATTATTGACTATCTCCCAACTACTTGGATATAATGATTTTTTTTTGTTGAAATAATGCCATCTGCAGATGCGTATTGAAAAAATCACCAAAGTCACAATTATGGGTTTTAAGAAAAACTTACATGAATACTAGTTACGAGACATCTAACTAATGTTTTTGAATTATTTTTACTTCCTAAAAATGTACAGGGTGGCCAAATATTATTTTTCAGTTGAGAACTTTTTAAATTGAATTTTCTCAATTTTTTTCAAATAGAACACCCTGTATATTTTTCAACGATGTAATGTAGAAATGAAATACGAACATTTTTTATAAGTACTTTCCTATGGCTAAATGCAACCATTTTTGTTTTATTGAGCGATAACTACAATATTCAAGAATAAAATTAAAAAAAAAATTCTTTCTTCAAATAATTCATTAGAAAAAAATTATAATAAGTGCTTCACATGTTTCCCCTTTTGATGGATACACGTCTCTATGCACTTTTGAAATGAGGCCATTTAGTGGGACCATTTCTTCCAATCCATTGAAGTGGGTAAATAGTATTTAACTGGTCCCTTACTGTAATAGTTTTTTTTCGTAATTTTTTTTTCTGTTTTCGTTATTCGACAAGCAATAAATCCTCAGTTTAGTATAAACTGTCTTGTATAAACGAACATATATCGCACTTATCGGTCGTCAGTTATCATTTGTAGACATGACTTTTGTTTTGGACGAGTTAGAAAAAAATTGTTTGCTTGCCAATAGAATTTATAAGCAAAGGTATCCTGAAAGAAGGATTCCTGATGTTAGCAGCTTCCAAAACCTTCTCGATAGATTTGTGGAAACTGGAAATGTCGAATATAAAAAAAGTGAAAGAATAAAACGTGTTGTGAACGAAGAAAATGAGTTTTATTGTGGTGGTGGGAACGGTTGAGAATCCTCATATTAGTCAGAGAGAAGTGAGCTCATTAGTAGAAATAAGTAGGTCTGTTGGTCGAATCTTAAAAACAAATAAGTTTCATGCATATCATATTCAAATGCACCCTGAACTATCTGATGACGATTTTCAAAGGCGTCTACAGTTTTGTAATTGGGCTAGAGATGAAATGCAAGATGTCACCTTCCTCAGTAATGTTTTATCCACTGATGAGGCAACTTTTCATAAAAATTGATTTGTTAATAGGCACGATTTCCATTATTATGCTTCGGAAAATCCTCACTTTTATACTCAAGTTGATAACCAGCACAGATGGTCTATAAACGTTTGGGGAGGAATTATTGGAGAAAATTTAATAGGGCCCCATTTCTTTGATAGTACATTGACTGGAGCTATTTATCTTCATTTTCTGAAAAACCATCTGGCACAATTGTTGGTGAATCTTCCTGTAAGGATTCGAAATAGGAAGTGGTTTCAGCAAGATGGTGCTCCACCACATTATTTAAATGCAGTTAGAGACCACTTAAATAATACCTACTCATTTCCATGGATTGGAAGAAATGGACCCACTAAATAGCCTGCTAGATCCCCAGATCTTACAAAAATGGATTTATTTTTATGGGGATACATGAAGGAAATTGTTTATAAAGACACACCAAAAACAGTACAAAATATGAAGGAAAGGATAACTGCTTTTAGATCTTTCACACCGGCAATTTTAGGAACAGTAGAAAAGCTCATTTCAAAAACGCATAGAGACGTATGTCATAATGAATTATTTGAAGAAACCTCTATTTTTGAGTGTATTCTTGAATTTTGTACTTATTGCTGAATAAAACGAAAATGGTTGCAGTTAGCCATAGCAACGTACTTACAAAAAATGGTCGTTTTTCATTTTACACTACATCGTCAAAAATATACAGGGTGCTCCGTTTGAGAAAATTGAGAAAATTCAATTTAAAAAGTTCTTAATTGAAAAATAATTTTTGGCCACCCCGTACATTTTTAGGAAGTAACAATGATTCAAAAACATTAATTATATGTCTCGTAACTAGTATTCACATAAGTTTTTCTTAAAACTCATAATTGTGATTTTGGTGATTTTTTCAATATGCATTTGCAGATGGCATTATTTAAACAAAAAAAATTCATTACATCCAAGTGGTTGGGAGATAGTCAATAATAATAGAGGAATGAATGGAGTCTAGAAAGAGGCTTAAAAAAATTTACTGATATACATAGTATTCCGTTTAAGAAAAGACACTTGATCCTGTAATTTAGCCTTGGCTCGTCTGTATATTTGAAAATAATTTCCAGTTATAGACTTTTTTTTTCAATTTGTAGCTTTCGTAGAACTCGAGATATTGAAGTCCGACGCACTATTCCCCCCTCTATATAACCGCCTGCCCTAAAGAATAGCAAATATTTCCGATGCCTACATAAAGGTTATCATATTCTAATGACCTTCACTCACTATCAACGTTACCCAAAATCACCATATTCCAATAAATAAAACTGCTATTAAAAAAAAATTATTTTCGTCACTTAGTTTGAAGGAGAAACATCTCTGCACAGGTGTATCGGAGAAGAACATTTTGTGTGAACTTATGGGGCTATTTTCACGTGTTCTACGCGCTCGTCAGAGATTGCCCACCTTACACTTTTATAAATCTTTATGGAAGAATTTTTGAATAATTATCTACTGCCCTGAATCCGTCTTTTAATGTTTGTAATTTTTGTTCCAATATTATAAGTATTGTGTTAATTTAAGTATAGGGTGTACAACCGGTTATTTCTAGAAGTTTTTGAAATTTGAGCCCACAGTTTTGAAAACAGAAAACTTAGCATATTGCATTATATACAGAGCGTTGTTTTAAGAAGAATCAGCCGTCGTCAAATTGTTTTTATTAAAAATTTCAGAAAAACTACAGATAATGTCTAAGAAAACAAAAGAGATCTATTTTCATGTTTTTAAAATTTCAAATGTTTCTATAAATAACCGATCATTTGATTAGAACTAATCATATAAAATTAGCACCGCATTTGACGTCTAAAAGAAGAAACAATATCTATTTGTATCAATAAATACAACGTACCTTTAACTCCTCATTTTCCTGATATAAATCTGGCGCCTCCTCGGGGACCAATCCGATCCCATTAAGGGAGAAAGACGCAGTAACACCTCTAGATCTAGCTCGGTTATCCCACTGATCGCCCTGGCCTTTTAGAACCCTTATAACCTATAAAATAAAATATCAATTTTAAACGAAATGAAAACGAAATGCAATAAGCCAAAACTAGAAGGAAAAAATGCTTGGAAATATATTTAGAGAAAATAGTAGTTAATATTGCGTAAGGAGAGTTTTCGTTTTATCCGTAATTATATCATTATATTATGATTATGATTATGTAAAAGAGAGGATGATAATTTAGTATTCTGTTGAGATATAAAAAGATATTTGGCAGTTATATTAGGTAGAATAGAATAGAATATAATAGATCTTTATTAATTCTGTATACCAACTACAAAATTGGATAGAATAAGCCCAAAAAATTTAATAATTACCTATAAATTACAAACATATCGACAATAAATTACAAACAAACATGCAACAAATATAAGATGCCAATAAAAATACTTAGAACCAATAAAGTTACAATTAGTAGGTATTAGAATAAAATTGATAACGTTCTACGTTGGTAGAAAAGTTATATGAAAAGAAAAAAATCTTAAAAAAAATTTAACATCTGAAAACGGGAGTTAAAAATACAATCAATTAAATTAGGTAGGTACCTATGTTGGCTGTGCATTGTTCAGATGTTAAATTAGTTAACAAATGTCAAAACAAAACAATCAATAAAATAGCAATGATGTGAAAGTCAATATTATTTTTGAATGTATTTTTAACTCCCACTTATTTATAATATTTATACTTATTTTGTCTAAAACATCAAAGGAAAATATGAAGTTTTATATATTGTTGAAATCGGGAAGAAGATCTCTATCGAATAGTATAATAATATACAGAGTGTTCCATTAAAAAAGAGGTTTTATTCGCTCCTTGGTATGAATCAATGAAAACCCTAAAATTTTTTCCAGTAAGTTTTCTTTAACTTTTCAAATAACTCTTCTACATCGATTTAAAATATAAACATATTAAGCTGATTACTCTGTAAAATTGGGCTTTAATGACGAGATATCTATATGTTTTGTCCATTATGTTTTAGAGGACTATGTTCTTTTGTTTCTTCTTTCAATAATGTGTATTTTTTGAACACACGATTTTTTTTACCCCCTAATCAATTTCACCCCTGGGCAGTTGCCCATTGTGCCCTATGGCTAATCCGGGTCAGTTAATCGGTATATACAAGGCCCTCTGTAAAACGAGTGTACAACAAATGTATACTTACTTTTGGTCCAAAAACAAGAGCTATAGTTGTACTGGTTGAGAGTTGTGTTCTTATGAATCCCAGCAAATATTTTATATCAGGACCGGCTCGTGGAAAAATAAATAAACTAAAAAGAAAAAAAAACATATATGAGAGAGAACTGAGTTTAATGTTTCCTCACAACTTTTCTAGGTATTAAGCCACTATCCTATAAATTATTTTAAAAAATTGTCAAATAAACTTCTGAGCCAAAAGGATGTCAGAGGCTAGTTTTTGAAAAAGTGTGTTTTGTTTTTCTTTTTTCTTTTTCAAAAAAACCAACCTCTGGCTTATCCCATTGTCGCAAAAGTTTATTTAACAAATTTTTTAAATAGTAATAGTGATAGGACAGTGGTTTAATATCCAAAGAAAGTGTGAGGAAACATTATAGGATGCCACAAATAAGTAATTATAGACAATAAGTTAGAGTTTAATGTCACAACAAGAAATTTTCATCAAGAATTTTTTTTAAATAGACAACCGGACTAACTATTCTTTCATGAATTATATTATGAATTTGATCTAAATACCAGGGTGGTCATTTTAAGTGCCTCACTCGATGTCATTGTTTGATTGTTCATCTGGGAAAAATATCCAGAACTATACTTATGTATTTTTTTTCTCGGGAATCCGAATTGAAAATAAAAAACAATTGAACGTGAAATAAAAAAATTATGGCCGAAAAACTGAAAAATACAAACATTAACACCCACAAATATTTTATGCTAAAGTAACTTTTAGTTGAAGTGGTTTGTACTAGAATCTCATCGATTTTTGTGAAAATATAATGCTAGGTAACCTTCAACTTATGTTAACTCACGATTTTAAAATCGCGCCTAGGTGAGAAAATTGCATAAGATATGCAGCAACGTTGCTTCAGTCCATTACATCATTTTTGCTAAGATATAAAATGTTTCCAGTAACCAGCAGTTCCAAAAAAGTTTCATCATATTTTTTTGAAAGTCGATAACTCATTACACGTGGGAATTAAAGAAAAATGTGTCAGAGGGTTTCTACAGATGTCAAGAATCGATGGTTTAAATATAACTACATACTTAAGACTCACCCTGTATAGGATAATTTGTGTATTTTTCAGTTTTTCGACCATAACTTTTTTAATCGACATTCAATTGTTTTTTCTTTTCGAATTTGGATTCCTCAGTAAAAAATACATGAGTACAGTTTTAAATTTTTTTCCTAGGTGAAAATTAAAGCAATGAAATCGAATGAGGCATTTAAAATGACCACCCTGTACAATACAGCACGACCGCCTTTAATTTTAATGCGACTAAATTATACATATTTTTTAAATTAAGTTATTTAATTTGAACTATTTAAAATTTGATTAATAAATTCATTGTCACCCTCAAAAGGTATGCTGGAAGGAAATCATCCGATGTCACGGAGGGATATATTGAAAGCTCTATAGAAAACAAACTTCAAGTGACCTGAAAAATACTGGGCCAAAAAGAAGTGCTTAATATAAATAGCTCTACTTTCTCAAAGATCTTCCGAAGTTATATTCACCAACTGTGAATATTCACTTTTAGTTAATATTCATAATAAATAAAGTTTTTTGTTACAATAATTCGCTCACTTTCAAAAGTCTTGCACCCCCCTTATATGAGGGGAGTTTTTAAAATCATGAGGTCTAATGGTGTTCAAGTAGCACAAATAAAAGTTGAAACAAAAGAGATTTATTAGTAACTGCATTATGTAATGGTAATGTTAATGGTAATGGTGGGGGAGGCTGACGCCTGGCAAGTAGGCCACAGACGGGCCCCTTTTACCAACCCCCCAGCTGTCCCCTCAGCCATGTCACTCATTGCGGGAGCTCATCTCCTCTCTTAGAAGCGCCTCAGAACCGAAGATACTGTGTCTCAGGCGCCCAAACGCTTCACATTGTCCCAGGAAGTGGTAAGATGTCTCTTCATCACTCCTGCATCTTGGGCATGTAGGGTCTTCCTCCACACCTATTCAATGATAGATGCCTCCTAAGTCTGCAGTGGCCTGTCAGAACACCGATTAAGAGATTCAGAGTTTTCCGACTCCGTCCCAGCAACCAGGCCGATCTCGATTTGTTCGGCCCCGTCACAAAATCTCGGGTTTGCCTGCAGGCCCTGTTGATCCTCCAGTGCGTCCTCAGTGTCTCGTGGGCCCACTCATTGAGGGCCGTTGTGACCTGCCTTCTTGAAATACCTAACATAGGCTCAGGCCCGTGACAGGGTTCCTCGGCTCAGAGTCTAGCCAATTCATCGGCCTTCTCGTTGCCTGGAACTCCCATATGTCCCGGGACCCATACCAGTCTCACTTGTTTATGCCTGGCCAGCTCTTCTAGGGCATCCCCACACTCTTGGACGAGAGCTGATCTCGTCCTGGGGGAGCACACCGCCTTTAGAGCAGCCTGGCTGTCGGAGCAGATGTATATTATCTGTTCCGCCCCATTCCTAACCTCAGCCCTACCTGCCACCGCTAGGATGGCGTAAACCTCTGCCTGGAAGACCACTGTACTTCTTTGCCTTCCAGATATATTCCCGCCCCGGAAGACGGTCTAGTGGCCACCCGAGATCCGTCTGTGTAACACACCAAAGAGTCCGGGCGGAAGTCAATTCTTCCTTCACTCCACTCCTCCCTACTGGGAAGAGTGAGAGTGTAATTCCTTTCCAACTTTAGCTGATCTTTCGCTTCTCTCACCTTCAGGGCAGAGAGAGGGATTTCCCTCTCCGTCAGTCCAGCAATTGCTGCGTGACCTTCAGCTCTACCTGAACACTGCCAGATTCCAGAATCCCGCATCATGTAAAAAAAATTAAGATAAATTTACCGCTAAAAAAAAAAAAAAAATAAGACAATACATTCTGAGAGAAAAGTTAATTAATCATGACAATAGCAAATTAATAGTGTTTGAACCTTTAGTTATTATCAGCGCCGCGACTCGCCTATGCATTCCTATAATCACATTATTGATTGTTTCTTGAGGGATGTTTTCCATTTTTCTGTTGTGGCAACAATAAGTTCTTGTGCGTTAATTGGCGGACTATTTCGCCTGAAAATCGCTCTGTACACATAACCTCATACGTTCTATGGAATTCAGGTCGGGTGAATCTGGCGGCCAGTCTAATCTTGTGATATTTCCATTTTCTAAGGTGTGTTGAATAGTTCTCGTATGAAAGGCCTAGCATTATCATCGATATTGATGAAACTTTCTTCTATTTCATCACGCAGGGGTAGAATTATGTAGTTAATCACATTTTGGAGGTGGTATTATTTCATCACTTCAAATACCGGGGGGGGGGGGTGCAAGATTTTTGAAAATTTACTTTTCCGCACAAGTGCGGGAAAGTTCAACTTTCCCTAACTTACAGGGATATTGATATCAAAGACTTTTCTAAATAGTAGTAGAAAAATGCTCTTTTGGGACAGAAATTCGTGATAGTTATTTGACTATTATTACGATATTTGATCAACTTTTAAAGAGGTAACTGCATTTTGCTAAGTTGTTTCTTAAATTCCGTCTGATGTTTTTGAAAAATAGTCCCCAATAGTAAAATATTTGCGGTGGTTTCGTGAGGTATATCGCAGGTTTAATACAATTAAATAATTTCTGTCACACAACATGTGAATGAAATATTTTTATCACAAGTAAATTTTCAGGCACTCATGACATTACCATTGATTTCATTTCTAATCTATAGGTGCGTATTTCAAAATATCCAATTAATCACGAGCGTTCTGGACATCTGTCATAAATGGATTTAATCAGCGTGAATGGTAGCTGGTAGGTACTTACTGGAAGGCTATCATCATGATGTTAACAATGGCAATATTGTAAATGGCATAACTTATTAGTCGAGCTTCATTGTAAAGGGATTCCGCATTTCTAACGTTATAACACACTCTAATACCCCAGGCCAGAAACAAAACCTCTCCTGAAATCAGAGAAAAATTCATGTACAGGGTGAAATTTTCAGTTATCAACGTAACTTTACGGTATGCTTGTTAATAAAAAATATAAGTAAACTATGGAAATAATATAGGATTTTACTGGAGCAAAAAAAAAAGTTCTGTAACGATTTGCTGAAAACAAAAGATGTAATCGTTTATTCGCTCTAGATGCTCTAGATCTGTTTTGGTTTTTTCTAGTTACAGCAGAGAACAAAGGAAAATAATATACAGGGTGTAACATAAAAGCATGTCATAAACTCAATGGTAGATTCTAGGCAACAAATAGTTACGATATTACTTAACTTACCTCCATGCGAAAATGCTTCCAAAAATTTTTATGGGCCTTTAAAGTCGAAAATAAAAAATGAAAAATTTGCTCTAACTCTGGAATCCTTGTAAGATATCTTCTTTAAATTTGGTACAATACAGCACTAGTAGTAGTTCAATATTTTAAGTAATTATTATCTCGATTCAAAAGACGAGAAGTGGGGGTCATATGACCCATTTAACCCCCAGTTTCTTTATGGGCACACCTATGGTAAACAAATTAATTTTTTTTGAAAATAAAATTCAATTTTAAAAGTTTTTTACTCTTTTTTTTTGCTACGTGCTTTAATTTTCAAGGAAAATTAAGGTTAAAAATGTAAATCCTGCAATTTTGCATGTAATAAAATCGTTTAACCTTTCGATAACTTAATAACTTCATCCATATTATGTGACGAAAATAGTTCATGGTATACCAAAATTTTCATAATAATTAAAAATAATTAATCCTCCTCAAAAAGTACCATTACCGATACAAGAAAACATGTGGTTCCTTCAAGATGGGGCACCCCCCATTACAGTCGTGAGGTCAGAAACTTTTCCAGAACGTTGGATTGGGCGAGGAGCAGAAGCACCCATAAAGTGGCCTGCCCGCTCGCCAGACTTAAACCCCCTTGACTTTTGTTTTTGAGGTTATATGAAAGAAAAGGTCTACTCTGTGCAAGTTGATAGTGTCGAACATCTCAGAGAGAGAATTATAAATACTGCAGATAGTTTTCGTCAGAAGCAGCAAATTTTTAATAAAAACAGATTTTCATTTTTGAAAAGATGTGTTAAATGTATTCATGAAGGCGGAGGTCACTTTGAGCACTTGCTAAAGTAATAAAATAAAGCCTGAATAAATTTCTGTTCAATTTATGAAATTTTAAATTATTTAATTAGGTAATTGTGTTGTTTATTTATTTATAAAGTAATTATTTAAAATAAATTGTTTACAATAAGTTCCAAAAAAGTTATTTTGTTAAAATTAAATTGCTTGTTTAATCAGAGGACACTATTTCATTCGATTTAAAAGTCTTATTGCAAAAAATTTGTTCAATTCTGCTTTAGAGTCTTTTAATTCACAATTTCAATAAGCTAAATGCTTGAAAAGTAAAGCACGTAGAAAAAAAGGTAAGAGTAAAAAAAACTTTTAAAACTTAATTTTATTTTCAAAAAAATTTATTTTTTTGCCATTGGTGTGCCATAAAAAAATGGGGGGTAGTGTCACATGACCCCCATTTCTCGTCTTTTGAAGCGAGATAAACTGATCATAATTACTTAAAATATTGAACTACTACTAGTGCTATATTGTACCAAATTTAAAGAAGATATCTTACAAGGACTCCAGCGTTAGAGCAAATTTTTCTTTTTTATTTTCGACTTTAAAGGCCCATAAAAATTTTTGGAAGTATTTTCGCATAGAGGTAAGTTAAGTCATATCGTCACTATTTGTTGCCTAGAACCTGCCATTGTGTTTATGACATGCTTTTTTTGTTACACCCTGTACAGGGTGTTCATTAAGTATTTACAATAAATTTAACATACGATTACTTGAGTGATTTTAAGACAAAAAGTTCATATAAACATGGGTCCGCAAATGCTTCGTATTCAAGATACAGAGCTTAAAACTTTTATAAAAAAATTTGATTTTTCGTAAATATCTTAAATATCCGTTACCCAAATTTGTTGTAATTTGGCAACGTTATTTGTAGTTTTAAGGGGCTAATTAAGCACTAATTTGATAAATTTTATTAAGTCCAGTGGCGGGGATGAGGTATGGACATCCGTTCAATTTCCGTTAGTGAAGTTAAGCAGCACTGACCGAGTCCGGCAATTGGATGGATGAACGATAGCTCGTCTAACAGTCGGTAGGCTGTCAACAGACAATCCCGGGAAGGCCGCTAGCCTGATGCAGGCGGAGAGGCGAGCCCGGAGGGTCGAAGAGACCTACCCAGGAGGTTTGCCACTCTGCTAGCGGTGCAGGCGGGCAGGCCCAGGCGGTGGGTTAGTTGACAGTCGAAGACCGTGGTTCGGAGTCCACGCTAAACTGTAGGTCCCTAGGTAAAAGGGCCCATTGTGGCCTACTTGCCTAGTAAAATAAGTAGCTACTACTACTACTAAGTCCAGTGGCGTCCACAGCGGCACCTTAACGAATATTTTTGAGAAAAAAATGTACGCCACTGACTGTTTTGTAATTTTTATATATTTTTTTTTGGGTTGAGCAACTGAAAATACAACTTTCATGTCTCTTGAATCTTGCTTAGTTTTCGAGACAAAAAATTAAATTCACTTAATTGCATATCCCTGGACCACACAAGAAACATGGGGAAACGTAGGAAATAATCAAGGATTGCTTTGGAAAACGATTGCAGCATTTGGCAAACAAAATGACAGCTGTTGTAAATTTATTAAGCTATCAAATTGTAATTTTTGTAAAAAAGTATTTTTGGTGATTATTTTTCGAGTTATTTTTTGTCCAACATGGTTCAGTTTACTAATAGTGAAATGGCAGATATGCATTTCTCTTATGGAATGGCTCATGGAAACTCTAATGCTGCAAGACACATTTATCATGAAAGATTTCCTCGGCGTGTGGTGCCTAACGGAAGAAATTTTGTACGTCTCCATGCACGACTTTCTGAAACAGGCAGTTTTAAAAGATCGACGGTCGTCATCGGGAGGCCTGTAACGGTTCGAACAATTCAAATGGAAGAAGCTGTTTTAAATGAAATTGAAGCAAATCCTCATACCAGTACCCGGAAAATAGCTGAAGAACTCATGTCACAGTGTGGCAGATTTTAAGAGACCAGCAGCTATATCCCTACCATATTATGCAATGTGTGCAAGCTCTATTGCTCAGAGATTTGCCTTTAAGAATAACTTTTTGTGATTGGTTACTTAGTAAAATAATAAGAAGTCCAGGTTTCCTAAGACGAATATTGTTTACAGATGAAGCTTGTTTTTTCTCGCAATTCAATTATTAATTTCCATAACAATCACATATGGGCCGAAAACAATCCACACGCCTTAATAGAAAATAATTTTCAAGAACAGTTTTCTTTTAATATTTGGGTTGGAATGATCGGTGACCACCTCATTGGGCCTCATTTTCTTCCACCTAGACCGAATGGGGTTTTCTTCCACCTAGACCGTATGGGGAAGAATACCGAAGATTTTTAGAATTTGTTTTACCTGGACTTTTAGAAGAAGTTCCAGCCATGGAAAGATTTCTTATTTGGTACATGCACGACGGGGCTCCACCGCACTTTAGTCTATTGGCGCGGTATTTTTTGGATGAAAATTACCATAACCATTGGATTGGGAGAGCAGGCCCACAACCATGGCCTCCTCGCTCGCCGGATATGAATCCCCTAGATTATTTCCTCTGGGGACACCTTAAAGCGTTAGTATACAAAATTTCTATTGTAAGTGAAGAGGATCTACGAAATAGTATCATTAATTCAATAAAAAATACGCCAGGTATTTTCAGGAGAGTGCGTAAATCAATGAAGAAGGGGCTAGACAGTTGTATTGAAGTCGAAGGGGGCCTTTTCAAATAATTACTTTAGTAAAATTCGTTAGTTTAGATGTTAAGAAATGTATTTAATTTAGTATTTATTTGTTGTTGTTGTTACATATTATTAATAAAAAATTATAAAAAAAATGATAATTTCCAAAAGATACGTTCCCCCATGTTTCTTGTGTGGTCCAGGGATATGCAATTATGTGAATTTAATTTTTCGTCTCCGAAAAAAATTCAAGTGACATAAAAGTTGTATTTTTAGTTGCTTAAACCAAAAAAAAAAAATAAATAAATAAATAAATAAATAAAAATTACAAAATAGTCCGTGGCGTACATTTTTTTGTCAAAAATATTCGTTACGGTGCCGCTCGGGACGCCACTGGACCTAATAAATGTTATCAAGTTAGTGCTTAATTAGCCCCTTAACACTACAAATAACATTGCCAAATTACAACAAATTTGGGTAACGGACATTTAAGATATTTACGAAAAACCAAATTTTTTAAAAAAAGTTTAATGCCCTGTATCTTGAATACGAAGCATTGCGGACCCATGTTTATATGAACTTTTAGTCTTAAAATCACTCAAATAATCGTATGTTAAATTTATTGTACATACTTAATGGAGTATTTAGAGCGAAAAAACGAATACACCGAAAATAAGATCTAAAGTAGTACTAAAAATCTTCTGGTTCCTTCCTGGCCTATATTGGATAATTTCTCTAAAAAATAAACTCCTATTAATTAATTTACATACAATATCTAATCTAATACTACTGTCATGTTGTCTTTTGATTAAAGGGTGATAATCATACCTATAGCCAAGCTGTGATCCCACCAGTTGTAAACGCATTGTTTGAACCTAAGTCCTTCATTGTCAACTATTTCTTCTGCGGCTGGAGTGTCTGAAAGGGTCCAAGTTCCCAAATAAATCAACATAACCAGGAGAATAGGCACCATCCATTGAAGTAACTGTTTGTCGGTGAGTTTAACCTTGTGGGCCGATTTTACGCGGTAGGTCAGCGAAACTCTAAAACAAAGTAGATGCTATTTTAAGATGATACATCGTTACAGTTGTCATTAATTCTTCTATCAGATTTGGGGTAAGAACTAGGATGGTCTAATTATGGAGTCCTAACATATTTTTCTTTATACAGGGTGCTCCGATTACAGGTAACGATATTAAGTTGCATTTATTAAAATAGTCACCATGAAATTTATACTCATGTTTAAATGTTATGCAATTCATTATAAAAATGTTTGTTGAATCTGACAGATCCCTGTTAATAGTCATTGGGCATATTCCTGCAATTTTTAAAGGTGGTCATCTGTGAATTGCTTTTATGTATCTGTGTGATTTTGGATGTCAAGATGATTTGTTTTCTTGACTTGAGCATATATTTGGCTATGAAAAACCCATCAATGACTTATAGCTTATGGCTTTTTTTGGCACAATAGCCTTATTTCAAAGCACTTATTAATATTTCATTGAACATCTAGCCTTGGAGTTACTTAAAACGTCATTGCCTTCATCCGCTTGGGCGTCACTGGGAAGACGGCTTTTATACAGACAATATTGTATTGTAAACACCTACCGCAAACAATAGAAAATCAGAAATTTATACATGATAAAGTGAATTTTACTCCACTTTTAGATGTTAATACGTAAACTAGTTTTATCGGAAAACGTACTATACCATAAATAAAAAGGGAATTACGGGAGGGGAAAACTACATGCAGTTTGTCAGTACATTGCATAACGTCGAGTAGTATGTAACAACAGTGCGAAATTTTATAGAACCGATTGGTGTTTTTAAAATGTCTCATTGTAAACCTTTACAGGCTATAGTAAATTTATGGATTCGCCATATCCCGGAATTGTAATTTGACGGTACACACACATTGCAGTGGCAAACAGGGGGCGGTTCTACGGTCCCCCAACTTTTTGAGCTGCATTTATAAATTAAATAAATAACCTGCGTTAGCAACAAGAAATTGTTAGAAGCTAGGATATACGAACTAGGTGATTTTATATACAGCGTGTTTCAAAAAACATCCGCCAAATTTTAAAGCATGATTTTGTCACGAAAAATAAGGCGAAAACTTAATATACACTTATATATTAAACGTTTATAAGATACAAGATTTTCAAAGAAATTAAAAATCCTTAGAACTGAAAAATCTCAAAAAATTATAAAAGAATTATTTTTAAATTTCATTCCTGTAAATTTTGTTTGTTTTGTTTCTGTTAGCTTTATTATTAAAGGCAAAATTTATGAAGAACTACATAATTGCGAATTTTTCTCATGGCAAATTGATGAAACGACGGACATTACTTGTAAATCTCAACTTTCCGTAATTTTTGGATATGTAATAGTGAAGTTGTTGAAAGGTTTGTTGGTTTTTTTGATATGAATAGTGAAAGAAACGTGGACAGTTTATTTAAATTATTAATCGACGAGTTTGGTAAATTTGATTTGAAAAATAAATTAGTTGCATAAACCTATGACGGCGCTGTGATTATGTCAGGACATCTTAATGGGCTCCAAACTAAAATAAAATATATTGCTTCTCAAGCTTACTTCACTCACTGTTACGCACACAAATTAAATTTGGTTTTAAGTAAAAGCCTGTAACGGAATTAAAGAAGTTAGAATATTTTTTTCAAATATTACTGGTATTTCGTCATTTTTTTCAAAATCTAGTAAAAGATCTGATATTTTAAATAGAATTATGAAACATAGAATTCCGAGTAATGCTTCCACTCGTTGGAATTTCTCATCTAGAGTTGATTTCACTGTTGACAGATACAGGAAAAAACTTAATGACGTTTTTAATTTTATTTCAGAAAGTGAAGACTTTTTAAATGAGGATCAGACTTTAAGAGCAGTTTACGGATTAAAATCGTTATTGATGGATAAAAACTTCATATTTTTTCTACAGGTTTTTAAAATGATTTTTAAGCAAACTAATGTTTTTCAAATTATACAGAACAAATTAACTGATATAACATATTCTAAAAATATACTTAATTCACTTATATCTAAATTAAAAGAAATTTCGCAATAACGAAATACATTTCAGTACATTATATAACGGTTTTTAGAAAATATTGAAGAATTAGATGATGACCCACAGTTTAAAAAAGAAAGACAATATATAACTTTGACAGGACAGACATACATTACTAACAAATTTGTACAAAAATTTTGGACACCATTATAGTTCAAATTGAAATTAGATTTTTTCGATTTAAATACTTTGCAATGTTTCGATTTAGTAAATCCTAATAATTTTATGTTTTCTAAATCATTTCATAGCAGTCTAATGGACAAATTAGTGGACCAGTATCCATTTGTTAACTGTATTTTGTTAGGAAATGAACTATGTGTGTTATATTCTGACCAGCAACTTTTAGCAAATACAAAATCGCCTCAAGAAATGCTTACTTTTATATATAACAATAATTTAAAAAGCTGTCTCTCCGAACTGTACAAAACTTTTATCTTTAGTGTCAATAATTCCGGTAACCTCAGCTTCTGTAGAACGATCGTTTTCAGCACTCAAACGCACAAAAACATTTACTAGAAACACAATAGCTCAAGACCGTCTGTCAAATATATCGCTTATTTCAATAGGAAAACGTTTTTTGTCAGAGTTGAGAAAATTTGTTTTGTTTTCATTTTATGAAGAAATAATCAACCATTTTTGCTAGTTCTGAAAAATCGTAGGTTACCACTGATTTATAAAAATATTTAGACTTTGCACCAAAGATTAATATAGTTAGTTATTATTTTAGAAGAAATATTTATTTACGTTATTTATTTGTTAGAAAATATTTTTTATGTAACTTCTTTTACAAAACTATTTTAATTTTTATTAAAAGTAATAATTTTACACACTAGCAGTGATAATGAATACAATTTTTTGTTTGTAGAAAAACACTTTTATTTACCAATTTTTTTCAAAACTTTTTGATTTGTATTAGAACTTATAATTTAATTATAAGTGAGATAGTAGGGCTACTCTGGCGATCAACCCACTACAAAAAAAGCAACACGCCGTTGTACTACTTCAACGATGGTGGGGAAATGTGCAAATTGTAATCATATTGAAATTTAGTTGCCATTTAAGGTTCAAGCCTCCTCTGTGGACAAAATCACAAGCTGTCACTGGTTGGATGTAACATACCGTGGTTGACTCTAGATAATGTACTATTTATACAGTTTTTGTGTATTAGTGCAAGTAAGCAATGTTCAGGTGTCATCGGAGTCGACACTAAAAAATATATTTATCAGCGGTTTGCTACAATACTAGACAGAACATTTTTTTCTAAATTTCTCACAATATAAATTGATTTTCAACGAAAGACGCCAAAGTTTAACCTCAAAACATTTGGAACAGGTATTAGTAATATACTTTTGATCTTGAAAAATTCTTATATTGAAAACAAATTAAGTTCCTCTTCTTGATAAAAGTTAAAATATAGAGTGGAATGAAAAATAATATTAACTGAAAATTTTTGTTAAATATTATTTACTAACTTTTACAAAATCTTATCACAGATAAGTATAACATATATCTTTTAAACAATTATATCGGCTATTTGCCAAAACGCTGAAACTTGGATTACAAAAAGATAATATGCACATTATGTTCAGTACTACTGACTCAATAATGTTATTTTTAATTTCAACTATTCTGTCTAATAAAACCAAAAATAAATAAAACAGAAAGTACTCACCAGTTGACACTCACTTTAAAAAAACTTTAAAATATCTACCGACACATGTTTCTGCTGCCTTAGCTCATCAGGGTAGCCAGCGCATTTACATTGGGGTTTTACAAGTTTCCTTACTTTGGATGCTTTAAATGCGCTGGCTACCCTGATGAGCTAAGGCAAGCAGAAACACGTGTCGGTAGATATTTTAAAGTTTTTTAAAGTGAGTGTCAACTGGTGAGTACCTTGTGTTTTATTTATTTTTGGTTTTATTAGGACAGAATAGTTGAAATTAAAAATAACATTATTGAGTCAGTAGTACTGAACATAATGTGCATATTATCTTTTTTGTAATCCAAGTTTCAGCGTTTTGGCAAATAGCCGGGAAAATAATTGTTTAAAAAGATATATGTTATACTTATCTGTGATAAGATTTGTAAAAGTTAGTAAATAATAATTAACAAAAATTTTCAGTTAATATTATTTTTCATTCCATTCTTATATTGTATCAAAAATCTGTATTTTTGACTTTGATATTTTAGCAGCAATTATAAAATTGAAGTTTTTAATAGCCGCTTGGGATGAGAAAAAAATTCCATCGAATTACCTTACATTTTGTTATTTATTTTTATGTAATTTTTTGACAAATATTAAAAATTACAGGGGAATACCCTAATATTTGGGACTCGTTAATATTGTTACACTTACCTCCACGTTTTCATGAGCAATGCAGTATAAGTAACGCAAAATCCTAAATGTCGGGACCATTTCGTGGCTATACAGGAGTACAAATCTAAGACTGGAAAAATGGCCGCCATCTAAAAGGGAAGATTCTTTTTAAAATATAGGTTTTGCATAAACGGCAACAAATAAATGTAGAGAAAACTGGTAAAGAGATCAATTAGTGTGGCAAAATATTGGTAACATTTGTTGTTATTAAAATATTGTAGATTTTTGCGAGTTTCAAGACAATCTTTTCTTTTCTATGTGCTATTGAGTTTCTGTCCCATCTTTATAAATCACCCTGTATATTGGTATAATTATCAGAAAGCAGCGTTTGTGCGGTAACACAAATGGTGCCGATTTTCATTTACGTCGAGATCAACGGTCGGCGCATTTGAAGGGATTATGTTAAAAAAATGCCATTGGAGACAAGTGGCAAAAAGTGGTGATCCAATTATTGTAAAAAACAAGGTCAGTGTCGTAGTCACCCAACCTATCTTAATTTCTTTTCGGTTGAGATAGGTCAGTTAACAGGATATCAAAATGTTGGAGTAATTTTATTTATCTTTTTCTCGGAAACTATAGCACATAGATTTTTTATTTTTTTAATATGAGTTTACTATTAAGGGATCTACCATCCCTTAAATTTAATAAAATAAGTTAGAGCTCACCCTGTATATGCAGTGATTTTTTGGGGCAAACTATTAAAGTACTTATCGTACTTATTAATTTTTGGCATTTTTTTTATTATTTTTTAGCTTGGCGGTATCCTCAATAAAAAGAATATGATAATTCGGCACTCTACACGATGCGAGTTTCGCCAACCAAGCTGGCATCATCTGGAGATAATCAAAATTACTAAAATATAGTACCGAGTCTTTTGATGTTTGTGAAAATTATCTCAGGTTTTTATACAAGATAAATAGTGTATTCTAATATAGTGTCGATATCTCTACTATGCATTAATTTTGCCACAAAAATCTCTTAAACAGTTTTACCTCAAAGGAAAATTTGTTTTACCTCTAAGTACATTGTTGCGCATCCAAAAAGAGTAATACTGAGAAATATAGGACTTGCCACCTTAAATACTTTTAATTTCCGATGTTTAAACATATATACGTTGAGGACAATTGTACAGAGGACACAAATAATCGTAAAAACCAATAAAGTGATCCTGAAAGAGAAATGGAGATTAAGTAAATGTAAACAAGAATTAAAATATTTTATGATATAATAGGTTGGGCTGAGAATTAAAATTTTCTATTGCATTTTCAAAGTTTTAAATACTACCGCAATTTACATGTTAATCAATTTTCTGGTAAATCGTATCATATTCAGTGGCGTGTAGGTAAAGGTGGCGCATACAGGGTGTTCTGTGAGTAGGTAACATGAAATCTCCTAGGACATGATTCTTGAAGTCTAATTTACAAGCAGTTGTGTTTAAAAACATGGTTTAGAAGAATAATTCAATAGCTTGCAAAACTGCAAATGGCAGATATTGGCAGTTCTGGTGGGGGGAGGAATTGACAAATGATCTTAGCTACCAAACAAGACTTGCAGGTTTAAATCAACGCAGGTCGGGGCTTTTGTCCGCTGAGTAGTTGTTTCTTGTAAATCTTATACAGTCTATAGTTTAGCCCACCATAGTTAGAGGTCGCAGCTATCAGTCACTAAGACATCAGTAATGGCTGATGGGTAGTAGCTCTGACCACCAGAGGGATACACTTATCACTCACTATACCGGATGTAACAGTACCATGGTACACCCCCTTTTCTTCTTTAGTTCTGAAGATAATTGAATTTGGGATATCCTCTATACATAGTAAGCGGCACTTTTTGACATAAGTGATTTTTTCTTCACTTCCGGTTTCGCCGGAAGTGACACTAGCTTTCAATTATTAAATGGAACACCTGTATATTATTGCATTTTTGAATTCTGCATAATTTTCTGAATCTAACGATCCCAAATAAGTGACATTTCAAACGTAAATATTTTTTGTAATATAATTTTTAGTTTTCCATTTAAGTGTGCCATGACGGTTCCGATTTATTCTAAATGACCCGTATAATGCTGGAAAAATCGAAATCCCGTCAAAAATACTAAATTACGTGATTTATGAGCAAATAAATTTCATCAAATTGGTTTTTGGGGAAAAATTCAATTTTTCCAAATGGAACGATATTGGTACCGAGGTACCATTTATTAGTACTATTAATAAGGAATTTATTCATATGTCGTATTAAAATGTGCTATAAATACAAACAAAATTACAGCTAAAATAAAATAAGAATATACAATTTTGTTCTAATTAAATGTTAAGAAGTAACTAACCAAGGTGGCTTTGAAAACAGTGAAATATTTAGTTTGTCAAACATTTGTTGGTTTCCCGGTGTTTTTACTGTGTCTTTAAAAATTGTTTGAATTTCTTGTTAATTGTGTTCAAAATGCCGCAAATTTATACAAGAGATGAAAAAATGGACATGTTAATTATTTATGGGGAATGTAAAAAAAATGCCATTGCGGTTAGACACCTTTATGCTGAACGATATCCTGATAGTCAATGTCCAGCGAGAAATTATTTTAATTGTCTTGAAAATCAATACCGAAGTGAGCCCAACAATGATCCCGAAGAAAATTTCATTCTTGACGGAGGAACGGATATTAATGTTTTGGCTCGAGTAGAAGTTGATAAGATTGTTTCTTTAAGGTAAATTAGGTTTGAATTGGAAATCAGTCACCAAACAGTAAGCCAAATTTTGCACAAATACCACTATAAATCTTTTAAATACCAATTGCACCAGCACTTGTACGAAAATGATTACGAACGTAGAATGGAATATTGTAATTGGATTTTGCATATTAACGTGCAGCCAAACAATAATTTTTTTAGGACTGATTTTATTTTCGGACGAGTCTAGGTTTACAAATTTGGGATTATTTAACCGACAAGATACAAAATATTGGTCACAAGAAAATCAAATTTTCTTACGGGAGGGTAACTTTCAAGTGCGGTTCGGTTTCAATGGATGGCTTGGAATAATCGGTAGTAGAATCATTGGTCCAATAATATTTGAAGGATCCGTGACTGGTGCCAGATATTTGGGATTTCTGCAAAATGAAATTGAGGACAGTTTGGCTGAATTACCTTTCCATTTACGACTGGGAATTTATTTCCAACAAGATGACGCTCCTCCTTATAATTTAAGGATAGTAACTGAATACCTTCAACGGAGATTCAGAGAAACCGTAATTTCGACGAATGGTCCTGTGAGGTGGCCTCCAAGGTCACCTGATTTAACACCCTTGATTTCTATATTTGAGGTCATTTAAAAAATAGTATTATCTACGTAACCGCCGTTACAACCCGTGAAGATCTAAAGCTACGAGTAAGACGCGCAATTAATAGCATAACGGCCCAGCAATTGACGAACGTTCTTCGAGGGACAGCTATGCTAGTTCGGAAATGCATTGACGTTAAAGGATAGCATTTTGAAGAACTGTTGTAATGTTTTGTGTTCATTTTTTATATTCCAAAGCCACCTTATGTATTACAATAAAATTAGAACAAAATTGTATTTGCTTATTTTCCTTTAGCTGTAATTTTGTTTGTATTTATTGTACATTTTAATACGACATGTGAGTAAATTCCTTATTAATAGTACTAATAAATGGTACCACGGTACCAATATGGTTCCATTTGAAAAAATTGGGTTTTCCCCCAAAAACAATTTTGATGAACTTTATTTGCTCATAAATCACGTAATTTAGTATTTTTGACAGGATTTCGATTATTCCAGCATTACACGGGTGATTTAGAATAAATCGGAACCGCCATGGCACACTTAAATGGAAAACTAAAAATTGTATTATAAAAAATATTGACATTTGAAATGTCACTTATTTGGTATCGTTGAATTCAGAAAATTATGCAGGATTCAAAAATGCAATAATATACAGGGTGTTCCATTTAAAAATCGAGTGTCACTTTCGGCGAAACCGGAAGTGAAAAAAAATCACTTGTATGTCAAAAGTGCCGCTTATTATGTATGTAGGACATCCTAAATTACAATCAATTATATTCAAAACTAAAGGAGAAAAGGGGGTGTACCATGATCCTGTTACACCCGGTATTTGTCTTGCTTGGACTGCTTTAGGCTAGCCTGGTTTGCTATTATTATTTGTCTTTTCCATTACTTATGGCATACTGACGAGAAGATAACAAGTTCGAAACCGGCCTATGTCTAGTTAGGATTGACAAATGATCTTAGAACTAAACAAGACTTGCAGGTTTAATTTAACACAGGTCGGTGCTTTTGTCCTCTGGGTAGTTGTTTTCTATAAATCTTATTCAGTATATAGTTTGGCCCACCAGGTTTAGAGGTCGTAACTCTTGGTATCAGTCACTAAGACATCAGCGATGTCTAAGGGATAGTAGCACTGACCACCAGAGGGATACATTTATCACTCACTATGTCTTAATTAGGGCTGGGAAAAATAATCGATTAGTCGAAAAATAATCGACGAATCGATTAATCGATCATTTGATTATTTCTTATTATATAATCGATTAATCGATCATTTGATTAATCGATTATTTGATTAATCGATTAATCGATTATTTAATTAATCGATTATTTGATTAATAATGATTAATCAAATAATCGATTAATCGATCATTTGATTATTTGATTAATCATATATCGATTATTTGATTAATCAATTAATCGATTATAACCACTAAATCGAAATAATCGATTATTTTTCAACAATCGATAATCGAATATGACTTTTGACAATCGCCCAGCCCTAGTCTTAATAGCTTTCCTTGATTACATGTTTTAGCAAACTATATCTATAACCTTACACTACAGTTCTCGACCATCCATGACGTCTCACGATCGTCACACATAATTATTTCAGCTTGAATGCACAATAGTAACTAAAACTGATATTTCAGTGTATAAATATCTTACACTTGAACTATGTCGATTTGATCATTTTTATTGGTTATTTCTCGTCTAATATCGTAATAGTAATGTAACGAATTAAAAATTGGTAATTTTCAGAAATTATCACATTTTTCGAGCGCCTGTATAACTTCTATGGCATTGCACTAATAAATTTTGTTCGAAATAGTACATCATCGTTGTATTGTACCTACTTATTCCCGCAGAAATATTGACAAAATGTATTGAGTAAAATATATATTATTTACACATTTTGATGTGTGGCGTGAGTTTTTTATACATCCTGAAAGAAAAATGTAAAGTATGGAACCATTATGAAATTTGGATATTAGGTTGATTATGTCATCTATTCAACTGAAACTGATAGCGCCAAAACACATTTTTTTTAAATAAACAAAGAAAATTTGCTTTTAAATGTTTCAAAATTGTATTTTCACTCTACACGTGTTTCGGCTTTTTAGGTCCTTTTCAAGAGTACATTTGTGTTCCTTGCTTATATATTGAATGTTACATCTGGCAACTTATACTAATAAAAATGGTTTGAAAGATTTGGAATTTTTCATAGAAAAAGTTAAAAACCTAAGAATTCCTAGAAATGCGAAATTAGTATCTTTTGATGTGAAAAGTCTTTTTTGCTTCAATTCCACTACAAATTTTATAAAATATAATAGACCAACTTATAAATAATTCAGATATAAGCGCAGAAAAGAAAAAAGAGTTAAATATCACTATTAAAAATTGCACTAACCAAAATTATTTTTAATTCAACAGAGAAATTTATAAGTTGTTAGACGGATTACCGATGGGTTCACCAATTTCTCCTTTATTAGCCGAAATTTTCATGTCAGATTTTGAAAATAAATTATTCAACACCAAAAACATTTTATAGTAAATGTGTTCTTTTGGATACGCTATGTAGATGATGTATTTTGCATTTGGAAAGGTCCGGAAAGACAGTTAAAACAATTTCTAAATTTACTTAACTCCTTTAATGAAAAAATTCAGTTCACGTTAGAAAAAGAAGATGAAAACGGTTTAAACTTTTTAGGCGTCAACATAAAAAATCATAATTGTTGTTTAGAATTCGATATCTACCGTAAACCTACCTGTACAGATACAGTAATACACAATGTTTCTAACCAGTCTTTCCAAATAAAAAATGTCATCGTTTCATAGTTTTGTTCATCGTCTGCTAACCTTTCCTTTAAGTTCAAACAATTTTGAAAAAGAAGTCAACACAATAAAACAAATAGCAAGGAATAATGGATACAAAGAAAGTATCATAGATAATTTAATAAAAACAAAACAAAAGAAAAATCTGTATAAGGAGTTTTATGCTGGTTCTGTACAAGACGCCAATATCATCCATAAATGTATTAATTATAGACCTGGAATTAATGATAAAGTCGGCAATAAATTAAGTAAATTAGGTTGCAAAACAATATCTGTAAATAAAAATAACCTAGGAAAAATGTTAATAAACAATAAGGAAAAAACATAAAAACTACAAAAGACAGGAGTGTATAAACTAAAATGTAGTGACTGCGACGCTATATACATTGGCCAGACTGGACGTAACATTAAAAAGCGACTTGAAGAGCATAAAGAGTCTATGGTAAACAACGTATATAGCACCGGCATGTCAACACACTGTATAGAAAACAATCACTTTATAAATATGGATAATGTAGAATTACTTCATTCCGAAAAGAAAAGAAAAAAATTAGACTTACTAGAAATATTAGAAATTAAGAAAGCTTCCAAAAAATAAAAAAACGATTACAAATGAACAACAAATATTCGCAGGTCATCACATTTTAGATAAACTGATTTAACTTTTCTAAAAAAATCCAAATCTTTCAAACCATTTTTATTAGTATAAGTTGCCAGATGTAACATTCAATATATAAGCAAGGAACACAAATTATAATTTAGTACCTCTCATCTGTACTCTTGAAAAGGGCCTAAAAAGCCGAAACACGTGTAGAGTGAAAATACAATTTTGAAATATTTTAAGGCAAATTTTCTTTTGTTTATTTAAAATATTTAATAATGTTTCACAAGGAGCCGACCGCAGAATCAGTACAATGTATAAACACATATTTCATTTCGATATCTCATACACCGATAATACCGTAGAACGACCCACCTAGCCGTGACTGATTTTTTAAAAATGGTCTGATAAAAATACCGACACGAGAAAAACTTTTTCTGTCCTAAGAATTGCATTGTTATTTTGAAACGATATATTTAAAATTAAATTATGTACCTGATACATACCTAAACGGCCAGTGATATGTAGCTAAACATGGAGAGGGGTCTTTACAATAATGACAACCAGGGGCACATTTTATGCACTGAAAGATTGCTTCCCATGAATTACTTCTGTTCTCCAAACGTTCCGACCAAGCAACTGAAACAGAAAAATAACTATACATTTTCTCTCCAGATGATGCCCGCTTGATTGGCGAAACGCTAGTCTGGTGTTTGTGGAAACCAGCTGCGGATAGCCCAGTAGGCAAAGTAGGTTGAAACTTAGAGCCATGCATTTAAGTGGGCATGTCCGTGGGGTTACTGATTTACGGAATTGAAATTATATGTGATATTTTCCATGCTGTTGGAAATAAGTTTCCTCTAAGACATTTATTATTTACACAGTCACACAAAGCAAACTTATGTTTATGTATTTTGATGTGCTGAATTTGAATCAGGAGTCAAAATTGCTCCACCACCCTCCAGTTTTTTTTATTGTGGAAAATCTTCCTTAAATTCGGAAAATTTCTCTACATGGGACGCGGGCTCTTCTTTTGACTAGACCAACTCATTTTTATGTATTTTGACGCGCTGAATTCAAATCCGGAATCAGAATTGCTCCATCACTCTCCAGTTTCCTTTCGATTAATTGAACGCTGTATCGATTGCATGTGGAACAGATTTGTTCAAAATTAAATTTGTATCCACAACTGACGTATTAGGCACCACTGATAAAAAAATCATTCATAGAATTTGCATTTGCAAAGTTATAATAAGACTTTTCAGTTTTCTTATTTTATTTTAACAGAAAATGTATTTTTTTCTACTTTCTAATATACCTTTGTTTTATTTCTTATCACCAAAACGTATTTCACATAAAAATCTACAACTTCTCTCTACACTTT
>JANEYF010005713.1:0-217500 GCA_029963845.1 Rhamnusium bicolor | reverse complement strand
CATTCATTCCTATATTATTATTGAGAATCTCCGAACTACTTGGATGCAATGATTTTTCTTGTTGAAATAATGCCATCTGCAGATGTATATTGAAAAAATCACCAGTCACAATTATGGGTTTTAAGAAAAAAATATGTGAATAATAGTTACGAGACATCTAATTGATGTTTTTGAATCATTTTTATTTCCAATGTACAGGATGGGCAAAAAATTATTTTTCAATTAAGATATTTTTTAAATTGAATTGTCTCAATTTTTTCCACGATGTACTGTAGAAATGGAAAACGAACATTTTTTGTAAGTAGTTCCTTATGGCTAATTGCAACAATTTTCGTTTTGAGCAATAAGTAAAAAAATTCAAGAATAAACTTAAAAGTCAATTACTTGGGGATCAGAACTTCCTCACCGTAGTAACACTCGACGTGTGGTGGAGTTTCAAGAAAGTCACATTTTTGATGTTTCAAGAAAGTCACATTTTGACGTTTAAAAAAAAATCACCCCTCAGTGAGGAAGTATTGTATTCGTGAAAAAATTTTGAAAATTTTTATTGCATTTCTGGACGAATATTGACTAATTATGACGATATACAAAATTTTAGACAGAAAAATTTTCTGTCTGTCTGTGTGGTTCGCGATAGCAGCTACAGCTTTTGAGATAAATCTTTCAGATTTGGTACACACATTCTAGAAGTCAAGGAAGAGATTGAGTTCTTTTATGAGCAAAATTGGTCCCAATGTCTAAAAAAATATATTAGTGACATTCCACCAATGTGACTTTTTTTGAAACGTCAAAAAATATGACTTTTTTGAAACGTCAAAAATTACTTTTATTATAAACTCCACCACACGTCGAGTTTTATTACTGTGAGAAAATTCTGATCCCCAAGTAATTGGCAGTGATTTTTTCTAATTTCTAGCTATCGTAGAACTCGAGATGTCGAGGTCCGACGCACTATTGCCCCATCCTGTATATTTAATTTGGAAGAAAAATTCTAAGCGTAATGTATTTAAAAAAATTATTAAACTTCGGCTATTTGAATGTGCCGCGAAAACGGTAGTGACATCATATTGGTAGTTAGATATGAAGTGATATACAGAACAGAAGAAGAGGAACAAGTTGACAATAAACAAATTAACCTCATCTCTCATCTGTCAAAAGTTAAGTGAAGGTCATCGCCATGTCTATGGTGGACGTTTAACTAGTATGCCGT
Organism: Rhamnusium bicolor; assembly: GCA_029963845.1. Lineage (NCBI taxonomy): Eukaryota > Metazoa > Arthropoda > Insecta > Coleoptera > Cerambycidae > Rhamnusium > Rhamnusium bicolor. Next base: position 216,290 of record JANEYF010005713.1, on the reverse strand, counting down.
TCATTTGCATCGGACCAGTTGATCTGATCCTGTCAACTTTCAAAACGACCGGCTCATATATGATTTTTAATATCAACTGATTCTAACAACACTAATCAACAAACCTTAGTAGTGTTTAGACTTGGTGTGTATTTAAACATCTTATAGCTGTTCTGTGGTTTTCTTGTTATTATTTATTAGCGAAAATCAAATAAATGAATCTTAGGGATTGGATACCAACAAAATTCATGTGTGACGAAAACATCAATTTGTCAAAGTTGACTTTTTTATCCATATTTTCTGTTATCCCTTTCACATACTGGTAAATTTTTAGTTGTTAATTTGTATGATTAATCTTATTAAATTATGGACAAAAATAGCTGGTTGAAAAATTAATTTTGTAAAAGAATTTTAAAGGGTTGTTTTAACTCTAGGGACCCTTTGCAAGTCAACGAAAATTTACAGGTACATTACTAACGAGTTTTTTACCATCGATCAAGACAATATTATGGACAAATAGCTGGTTAAGAATGTAAAATTTTCAAAATTTTTTAAAGAGTTGTTTTAACCCCTGGGACCCTTTGCAAGTCGATGAAAATTTACGGGTACACTACTAATGAGATTATATATATATATATATATATATATATATATATATATATATATATATATATATATATATATATATATATATATATATATATATATATATATATATATATATATATATATATATATATATATATATATATATATTGTTGTTGGTAGATGAAACTAAGCATTTCAAATGCAAAAACTTACCCGATTCCTTACAGTCAAAGGTCAAAGGTTAATGAAGAGATTCAAAACATGTTAACTGAATATTATTGAACCAGCCAAAACAAATTACATAAATCCTTTGGTAGCTGTTAAGAAAAAGGACGACACAATACGTCTTTGTTTAGATGCTTGTTTATTAAACCAAATTACAAATGCACAATTTGATGCGTCTCAAAATATTGATGCTATGTTGAGTAGAATAGGTAAGAATACAATTTATAGTAAGATAGACTTGTACTATTATTATTTTGTCTTTTCCATTACTTATGGCATACTGACGAGAACATAACAAGTTCGAAACCGGTCTATGTCTAGTGAGGAATTGACAAATGATCTTAGCTACCAAACAATATTTGCAGGTTTAATTCAACGCAGGTCGGGGCCTTTGTCCGTCAAATAGTTGTTTCCTGTAAATCTTATTCAATATTATTCATATTTAAAATCGACCTGTCCCGCTTGTAAATCAATTTTTAAAATTATGGAATGGTCAACAACGAATGAGTAAAGTAAAAATCCATAAGATCTCCGGAACCAAATAAATCGTTTCATAAAGATCCTTGGCCACGCCAAATCTCGATGTTATATCTTGTCATTATAGAGATAAGAAGATCAGCCACCCTGTTGCCGACAGAAATCCAATTTCGCGGAGGTATAAAATGAGTTTTTAATCATTTCCTTCATGCAGCATTCTGACGAACTTCTAATCTGCAGTTAAGTCGCAAAATATGCCATTAATATTCAGTTTGGTGTCATATCTCGCATTAAATTATTACAAGTTGTTGGCTCAAACTTCCAGCATTACCTCACATTACTTAAAATGTATGAGACATCATGGTTGTTTTATATGCAAAGCCCTTCTCAAAACATTGCACGGGGTCCTCGAGTTCGGTTTCCTCGAGTTTTGCCCCAAGCTGTTGAGTCTATCTATTTATATTTATAGGATAGATATCCTGCAGAAAATATGGTGGTAATAAATTCGATTTTCCGAGACTTTTAAACAAACCCGAGGAAAGTAGAACTAAGGCATCGTTGAGAGCGAATATATTATTTTTTCAATATCCTTTCTATTCCTTTAGGTACACGATTATCCTCGGCCTTCACATAACATTCTCCTCCTAGAGATTACGAATTTGTGTTCAGGTTATTAATGTGTTTAAATTTTGAGTAAAAACAAGTAAGTTTATAATATAAAAAGGATGTAAACCGGATCCTCCGCCATTTAATAGCAATAAGTGTGTAACAAGTTTCGAGTTTAATGCATGGGGAAATAATTGTAGTCTTGTCGTCCCAAAGGGGTATGTGCCACTTTTCTCAGTTCTCCTTTTTAAAAGCTTACATTTGGACAAAATAAACTCTCTGGAAATTGACATTGATGACTATATAAATTTAATTTTTTTTGCGTTTAACTGAAACCTGGGCAAATGAGTATTCAATTAACATGATCCATTTCAGGGGTTTTTGAATTAAGCACTTATTACTGGAGAACCTCTCAGAAGGGCAAAGAGTTGCAACTTTGTCAAAGGTTAATCTAGACGCAAACAAAATCAACCTTGATTAACATTGTGTAGAAAAACACATTGAAAAAACCGCTGTCAATTACTTGGGGATTAGAACTTCCTCACCATAGTAAAACTCAAAGAAGTCACATTTTTTGACGTTTCAAAAAAAGAGATACGTAATTAACTAAGAATTTGAGTCTATCTGAAGACTAGTTTCTTAACAGATAGAGTTTGTCCTGATCTGTGTAATCGTAAATTAAAAGACAATCATTATTTTATACTGGAAGTTATCTTCAGTCATTAATCCAATCGCGTTGCATCACTTTGACAGTGACAGACGTCAAGTATAAGTTGACCTCGGATAATTTTGCCTAGCTGTCACTTTGCCAGTGACAGATGTCAAGTATCATTTGAATGAGGGCTAACGTTTTCAGACTCACCAGTTGGCACCATTGGTCGAGTAAGGTCGTGTCAAAAGTAATTATTAGGCGCGGGAAAAGTTTATAGTGTTTTATTATAATTATTTCGTACACCAGCAAATAAATAACCTTGTTAATTGTGCCTCAGTGTTGTACAGTTCCATTTTGTTCGGAAACAAAAGACGGACATATGCTTCCGAGAGGCAAAACTCGCCTAAAACAGTGGTTGATAGAGATAACTTTACTTCCTCGAAACATTCGTGTGTTTGTAAGAAACATTTTAATCCTGACGATTATGCGTTACCAAAGGGGTCTACTACAGAAAATCTGAGTAATAATCATGTATATTCATTGTTTTCATCATGCTCATTCTTGATATAACCTAACTTTAATGACATAAGACACTTTTGATAAGTACAATAATTTCCCTACTGAGCAAGTAAATTACTACTTCCCCTTCTGCCATCATTGTGTTAAATGTTTTTCAGCTAATTTTTATAAAAATTACTAAAAAGTAGCGTTAAAAAGCCATAGTAAACATTAACGTTCAGTGACATTGACCTTTCCGTACAATAGAATATCTCGTGGTAAATTCAAGCGCATTAACCCTCATTCAGCCGTAATAATTTTGTCTATTTGTCACTTTGACAGGTATCATTTGAACTCAACGGTAATAATTTTAATTAAATGTCACTTTGACAGTGATAGGCGTCAAGTATAGTTTGTTCTTTTGTCAATCGAAATAAATTTTGCCAATCTGCATTAACAGCGCCTACACTCCCACTTTATTAATTCGTTACCATTACCCCAAAATCATGTCTTCCTATTACATAAGTATTAAGTTAGTTGAATGAATTTAGTGTTTCTTTTGTATTTATTCTTTATTTTCCAAGTGCAATGTTTGTGTTATTACATCGTTGAATAAACCATGTTTAGCTGAATTTTACGATCTGTAATTTCTTAGTAAACCCTAGAGTAATTATTTCTCCACTGTAGTTACACCGAGTACAATATGCCGCTGGCTCTCCAACGACAGAAAAACTATTGTCCATTTTGTAACCTTCCTTTACAAGATGTAGCTCTAAATTGATTGCTCTATTTCGAACCGTCCAAAGAGGGAGACTTTACCACTTCACTGTATGCTACGTTGAGCCTCAGCTGATTAATTAATTTCACTGCTGAGTTCCTATGAAGAGTAATTCAAAAGCACTTACCTTCGACTAGAGTTCCATTGAATATACCATCGTGATGAGGCGAGTAAAACCCTGGCCTACAGACGCACTGGTATCTACCTCTCATCCAGGTCATGGAATTCAGTATCGGACGATAAACACACTACAAACAATTAGGAAGTATTAGAAATCAATTTATTTGAGAGGGTATGTGTACAAATTTTGCATATTGTAATACAAATACAAAAAAGCTTGGGTCCCGTGGACCTCCTTTCAGCTGGCCAATTTTGCTCATCATCAAATTTATCATTGTTTTTGGCCTTTAGAACGTGTACCAAATTTGAAAGCTTTAGCTTAAAAACTGTGGCTGCTATCGCGATACTACAGACATGCGGACAGATTCTTTTTCATAAAGTTATGTTTTTTCATTATAATTCGTCGAGATTCATCCAGAAATGCAACAAAAAACTTTTAATTTTTTTCCCGAAATTGTACCTTTTTTCTTCTTTCATTCATTATGTCTCTTCTGGTGGTACCACATTCACCAAATTTAATGTGTCACCTAAAATGTTGTTGAAAATCTTATATGTCAAATTTGGGAATTCTCACATTAGTATTTTTTAGTTACCGCGGACACACACACACGCGCACACGCACGCAAACACGCGCGCACGCACGAACCCACGAACGCACGCACGCACGCACGCTCACATACACACACGAACTGAGAGACATTCGGAAAATAGTCAGAATGGCTTCAGGATGATGATATATATAAATATATATATATATATATATATATATATATATATATATATATATATATATATATATATATATATATATATATATATATATATATATATATATATGTATATACAGGGTGATCTACCACGAGTGTGCCAAACTTCAGAGGCTGGTAATTTAACAAAAAAATAAATGGACTTTCATAAATAAACATATGTCCTAAAATGCATAATAAGAGAGCTACAACCCCTTAAACGGGGTTGATGAATACCAATTTTTCGATTATAAGTCCGATATGGTGGTGATTAAAAAAAATGAAATTTTCATACATTACGGCCCCGATGTAGGCGCATAAAATTACAAATTTCCTAATTAACAGCTTGCCTTATTGAGGTAGTTTTGAGGGGGTGAGGGGTAGTTTTTTACCCCAAACTTTTTTGACGTCACTTCCGAAGCAAAACTTTTAAATAACATTATTTCCCATGCAATGACTCAGAAAAAAGTACTTTTCAAAATTTCTGTCACACCAGCCGTTTTTGAATAATTTGCGTTGAACGGCAATAAGACATGTGAATGAATGGTTGAATCGGAATTTTGGAAATAACTGGATTGGTAACTGTGGTCCTGTTTTATGGCCTCTTCGCTCTCCCGATCTCAAACTTCTAGATTTTTATTTCTAGGGGCATATGAAGCAGTTAGTTTATTTTGAGGAAATAAATAATATTCAGCACTTGATGGAAAGGATCAATAATAGTATAGCTTATATCACAAACAATGGTGACATGGCTGAAATTAATAATTCAGTTATTCGTCGTTGTGAGGCGTGTATTCGTGCTCAAGGAGGTCATTTTGAACAGTTACTCTTTTAGCTATTAAGTACGTTATTTCTGTGTTGTACATTGATTTTTAATTTTGTAATAAAAATGTTGTTTATTTCACGTGAAAAACCTTATTGCCGTTCAACGCAAATTATTCAAAAACGGCTGGTGTGACAGAAATTTTGAAAAATACATTTTTCTGAGTTATTGCATGGGAAATAATGTTATTTAAAAAGTTTTGCTTCGGAAGTGATGTCAAAAAAAGTTTAGGGTAAAAAACTACCCCTTACCCCTCAAAACTACCTCAATAAAGCAAGCTGTTAATTACGAAATTTGTACTTTTATGCGCCTACATCGGGGCCGTAATGCATGAAAATTTCATTTCTTTAATCACCACCATATTGGACTTATAATCGAAAAATTGATATTCATCAACCCCCTTCAAGGGGTTGTAGCTCCCTTATTATGCGTTTTAGGACATATGTTGATTAATGAAAGTTCATTTATTTTTTGATAAATTACCAGCCTCTGAAGTTTGGCACACTCGTGGTAGATCACCCTGTATATACAGGGTGTTCCACCTAAGAGGGATTCTTCTCTCACTATGTAACTGTAAAATTTATAAAAAAAATGGCTTTAATAAAAGTTGTCTGGAATCATGTGGGCCATGTAAAGAAAATATTTTTAGCTATACAGGGTGTTCCATTTCGCGTGGGTGCTACATAACTTTTGCTATTTTAAATGGAACACCCTGTATATTATTGCATTTTTTGAATTCCTTGGTTAATATTAGGTAGAGTTTATTAAATGTACATGGTATTTAGATCTTAACGTTTTCGAGATATTCAGTGGTGTTTGAAAAAAAATCACGATTTCAGCTCTCTAAATGAGGCTAGATAGCATCTAAACCGTAAGAGTTAGAAACGTGAAGTTTTCACAGTTCCTTTTGGCATAAATTACTCTATCTTGTCATCTATGAGCAAAACGTGTACGTTATTCAGACTCGGAAATACTGAGACCTACATTTAATAATATTACGAGTTGAAAAACTTTTTTTTTCAAATGGAATAATCTATATTAATTGTCATGGGTGAATGTAAAATTGAATGCCCTTTCGACTGATATAAGGTTGTCCATACTTATTTCTAACAGTTTTCCAGAAAAATCAGGTTCTTTTCTAAAGTCCGAAAAAGTAGCTATGTAACAGCGTCAAGAAGGCCTTGCAAAACAACTGTTCCCTCACATTTTATCAGGCTTGGGACTGACAGTGTCAATATTTACTGGCATGTTTAAAAATTGGTTTGACAAATAAAAGTAAACCACTAACAACAACTAAAACAAAACTCAAAACGAAACAAACTGAAACTCGGAACACAAGAAGAACAATACTTAGACCGCTGATTTACATCAACTGTTCGAAGTGTCCTCCATTTTGATTAATACACAAACGAATTCGGTTTTTAAAAGACTGTTCAATATTGGTCAGCATGTGTGGCGTAATTTCTTGAAATGCTACTGTAATGCGCTGCCGCATATCTTCCGCGGTAGTTGGTGGTGTAACGTAAACTTTACTTTTTATAAATCCCCATAAAAAGAAGTCGCAACTTGTCATATCTGGACACCTTGAAGGCCAACTCACTGGTCCCCCGCGCCCAATCCATCTGTTGGGAAAAGTTTCGTGTAAAAACTGACGAACCGCAGCGGCATTGTGAGGTGGAGCACCATCATGTTGCATCCACATTCTTCGAAGTGTAGCTAAAGGAATGTCGCCTATCAAATCTTCTAGAGTGTTTGTTAAAAAGTTTAAATAAACTGCTCCAGTTAGATGCTGGTCAAAAAAGTATGGTCCAATGATATGGGTTCCCAAAATTGCTCCCCACCAGTTCAAAGACCATCTGTGTTGCCTATGAATTGTCCGGAATTGGTGAGGATTTACTGTGTCATAATAATGGCAATTATGACGATTAACGAAACCATTTTTATGAAAAGTAGTCGGAGAACATGACCCGTTAAAAAAAATCATCATCTTGATTTAACATCTCAAGTGCCCACTGACAAAACTCCAGTTTCCGCTGAAAGTCTACTTCTAGCAACTCTTGGTGTAATTGGATGCGATAAGGATGATAACTGTGCTTTTTTAAAATCCTATATATCGACGTTGTACTAATACCCGTTGTGTGACTAATTTGTCGCACACTTATTTGCGGGTTTTCCTGAATACACCCCAGCACAAAAAAATTCATTTTCCTCCGTAACTACAGTTTTATGGCGATTTAGTTTTGTATGTCGAATATTACCAGTATTTAAAAACCTATCAAGCACTAGTTGAAAGGCTTTACGCCGTGGATGTGGTCTGTCTGGATAGCGCTGTGCATAAATTCGTGATGCTAATATCGAATTTCTTTTGCACTCACCGAGGTCAAAAACCATATCAATTATTTCTTCCTGCGTTAGCGACATTTTGAAAATATTTTGTTGAAAAATGTCGTGGCACCACTTACTATTAATTATTTTATCATTTAAGAAAAATGTGGTAAACCATACACGGTTGCTCCTGGTATAATAATTTATTAAAATTAAGCTAACGTATAGAGCAATATTTTACACTGATAAACTTTATCTTCCCTGATTACAGTCCATCAACATTTTTTCGAAAGTAAACTACCCGTTTCAAAACAGAATTAAATTATACTTTTATGTTAACTTGAACAAGTTGCCAGTCATGATTTACTGTTTTTCTCGAGGACTTCTAGTGATAAGAACAGGAGAAATAAATTTATTTTAAGATCATATATTAAAATGTGAATAAAAGTGGAATTTACAGAAGCAAAATCAAGGAATCGACATGTTCTGGGCGCTCTCGAGCCCTGAAGAAGAGAAATACCTTCAAGGCATCCTCGATACTGAATTGCTAATAATAAAGACTACAATAATTGACGTTGCTGATAATAAATTAGAATAAATGTTTTCACAGGCGCAACGTCTATTGATTTATGCTGGTTGCTTATTGGTAGACTTCTTTTAATTCTAATTATTATAGGCGTATCGCTGTATGGTAAACATTTTATATAATAGTATTCTGCAACTGCGAATTTATTAGAAATAATACGTGTTTACGAGGAGGCAAATCCTGATGATGGTTCTGAAAAATCTGTAAAATTCATCATCGCGATTATGTTAGTGGCAATCATGATGTACAGGGCGGTTCAACTCTAGTGAATCAAATTTCATTAGGTGATAGATCGTCAACATGTAAGTTAAGTGTACACTATCTCTCCAAAACTCGAGATAAATTTTTTTGAAAACTGTTTCGAAGTAAAAAGATATAAATGTGAATAAAATACCAAAAATATACAGGACGATTCAGAAATAAATAGAAGAAAAATCCTCAGTACATACATTTCAGATGCGGTTTTCTAGCAATGCATGTGCATGTGGATGGTTATTTAAAAGGACCTCACATTCTGCCATCACGCATGACTGCAGCACAAAATTTCTAATTAACACCTTGCTGGAACTTCTGAAAGATGTGTCTCTTGCTATACACTGGGATCTGTCATTCCTCTTGGATGGTACTCCCTACACCATGCTAGCAACGTACGAGATTGGCTTATTGAGAAATTTCCGGAAAGGTGGGTCTAAAGAAATGGACCAGTAGCGTGGCCTGCCCGATCAGCAGACCTAACTCCATGGCAACGGTTTTGTAACTAAATTCAGATAAATTTGATGTTTCAAGAATGAAAAGACTTTCAGGTATATCTGTTGTCAGTCAAAATGGTTTTACGCCAGTAAAAAATGTATTTTGTGACCATACAAATAAAAATAGTTGCAAAATGTTCACATTTTGAAAGAATTGTGGGAAAATCGGAACAAATTATTATATTAGTACTTTATTTTAAAAAGTATATCGAGTGCTCACTTATTTTTCAAGATAAAAATTTAAAATTACGTATAAAACTATATTTTTTGATCAAATTAGACCCAAAAAGGACTTCCGGTTTAACCAAAAGTATTAGTAACTTTTTTTATTTTAAATAGTAAACTGTATATTTTTTAATATTATCTGATAGAGTTTTGAATTACCTTTACAATGTTTTTTTTTTCAGAAATGACATTGAATAATTGTATGTGATTACTAAGTGGTCATGGAAATCATGTTATTATAGTTTATAAATAATACTTAGTAAACAGCTATTTATTAACCTAAAGGTAATTTTAAATATTTTTCACTCAAAACAAATGACTTTTTTGGCAAGTTAATCATTTTTTTTAAATAAATGGACTTGAAACTGCAGTTTGAAGTTCGAGATGACACAATGAGGATTTATCATTTTTGTCAGTAAATAACAGAAAATACAGTATGCTTTGAAATGTCTAATTGTAAGCAAAGAACAAAACGCCAAATCAAACTACTGTTTCAAGTCTATTTATGGACAGAATTTAAATTTTAAAAATTCGTTGGCAAGCTAATTTAAAGCTCTACACAAAGCATGCTGTACGATAGTAAAACCTTCTACTTTAATGTGTTTTGTTTGCTAATGAAAAATAGAACATGTTACTACATTTATGATGAAAATTTAGATGGTCCAAAATATTTGGAAACTTTAAGAACCGTAGTAAGTAATTTTTTAGTCAATTTACCGCTAAACCAATATTTTTTATGCTGGTACCAACACGATGGAGCATATTATAGTAGACCAGTCAGTAACGTGCTTCCTCAGATGTTTGAAGACAGATGGATAATATGATTGCGTCCATGGTGTTAGCCTGCAGGATCGCCCGACCCGACACCGTTGGATTTCTAAGTTTATCAAGCCCTGGTCAATAATAGACAAGAACTTTTGGATAGGGTCACTAGAGAAGTTTTAGATCCGAAATTTATAGTGCTACTGCACAGGCAGTAAATAAAAGAATTCTTTTGGGTTTGGAAGTTAACGGACGATATTTTGAACAACTAATTTAATATTTTAACTGATTGTTTTTTAGCAATTTTTTAAAATTAATTTAATATATTGTTTACTGTTGAGTGTCATTTTTTTAATAATTCCGATCTGTCATATTTTTTAGAGATAGTTTTGTCACTACTGCTGATGTCAAAGCATTGTCAGAGGCTGCTAGATGCTAACGCATTTCAATTTTCATGGATAATTTAAAAATAACCTCGAATATCTAAAACACTATACATTTTGGGTATAGGGAGATCATACATGGTTAGAAGTGCATTTTTTTTCTCCGTCCACTGGTGTATTTAAATAGGTGGCATGCTATTTAAAAAAAATGACTTTTTGCCATTTTTGTGTACTTGACAGATGACGTCATCTAGAATCTTTGTTGTAAGAAAATTTGAAATTTTTTTTACATGATAGGTAACCTCAATACTTTCTCTTACCTGCATACAAATTTCAATGTCTTACTGTTAATCGTTACTGAGATGTTAATTTTTATGTTATGTACCATTTCTGCTAAAATTAAGGAAAAAAATTATATCTCGAGAAATGTTAATTTTAGGCATAGGGAACCTTTAACAAAAGAACCTCAGAATCTTATGTACAATCAAAAAAAAAAGGGTCATTCCATTTAAAATAACGAAGTTGAGGTCAACTTCCGGTATTCCCGGAAATGCCACCATTTTGAAAATATTTTCATTAAATAGATCCTGGCCGTTTATGCCTACAGCCAAATTTTCAGATTAATATGTTTTTCTTTCTCAATATACTTCTAATGGCCGGCAAAAAAATCAACCTGTATACACGGTGGCCACCTAATGCGTATTTGTTCCATACCTCTGTAAGTATTACAGATAGATAAAAATTGAACACAAAAGTTCCGCAGCAATCATCGTCGCATATTCTAAACATATTTTTAGTCATACAGAGTATTTCGTTTTGGCTGTGTAGTAATCAACTTTGTTAAAGTAGACCACAACTTTAAGAGACACATAAAAAAAGTCCATAAAAACCGGCCATAAAAGTGTTAAAGCCGGCTTAATTACATGCGACTCAGTACCGTACTTAAAATTTCTGTGCGTTGAGACACAATGTTTGAAATTTAAAAGTATTGTATCTTTGATAAATAAATAGTTATTTGATACCATGATAAATTAGAAAGAATTACTCTGTTTTGCTTGTGTCAAGATATATATTGGTGGAGCATTGAGGAATTTTGTTAGTCTAAATTAAATTAAATTGTTCGATGTTTCGCGGAATAATGACCGTCCGTTCCTGCATGCTTTCTTGTTATTAGTAAGCCTGACCAAGGTCATTAATCCTACAGAGACGTACTGGGTATGCATCATATCATAATACTTAAATAAGTACAATAATAAAAACAAAAATATTTTATATATTGTGATGTATGTTTTTGTACTATTTCGTTTGCTTTAAATTCTTTTTTATGTATTTCCTTATATTTTGTAACCTTAATGCTGCACATTATTATTAAACTGTTAAATGACGTTCACACATGTACATTGCATATCTAAGTGATAACTAATAATAAATAAATAAATAAATAAAATATGTGGAAATAAATTTTATTAATACTGGTACACTTTATAAAAATATGTACAAAACTCATCTTCTTAAGCAGATTTATGAAGTAGCTTGGTTGTCGTTATCACAAACTGGAGCACTTCTATAATAACTGTGTAGCATCAGATATGTTTCTACAGTTGTCTCAGTAAGCGATGTTCGCTGTGGTGAAAAATATGTTTGCATTTTGAAAAAGACCGTTCGACATCTACGGAAGTAATACAGGCATAAGTGAAACACTCTGTGACCTCACTTAACGTAGCTGTAGATGCACTATCACAAATTTGTCGTAATTTGGTAAAATCAGGATCTTTCCGTAATACACTCTCGAATTTTTCAATAACGGGCTCATTTTTTTGCGTCATTTATAGTCTGTAGCTGTGTATTTACGTCGTCCTCTATTTGCAGCGATTCCACTAACGACAACGAAGTATTTTGCAATTTTTCTATTGCGTCGTGTAGTCCTCTATAATTGTTATTAATAGTTTTTAAATCTGTTTCAAGAGAAACATCTTGAAAGCTTGTCTGGCTTTCCTTAATAGCTGCAGCCTCGTTAGGGTTGAACTGTAGTATCACAGCTTTTATTTGTTGAAAATATTCAGCATAATAAAAAGCTGCCTTCAACCACGTTCTCCAACGTGTAAGAATCGGCTCTGGTGGTTCCGGAATACCAGGACACAGTGTGTGAAATGCTCGAAGTCGTTTAGGAGATTTTTGAGAAATACTTTTTTTTGTATTTGCTATTAATGCATCTACCTCTGGAAAACATTTTCGAATCGTTTCTGCTGCAAGATGCATGCACTTTACACGTAATATGTAAAAACCTACAATCGTCTCTTTGAAGAGAACGGCCCACCAAACGCATTGTCGCAGCACCGTCGGTCACAAACATCAACACTTGACTTGTTGACAGTTCAAATTTTTCGAAAGTCTCCAACACCACCCGCGTAATTGTTTGAATTGCGCCCGACCCTGAATCTACCATCGCTTGGCCAGGCTTAGTTATTAGGCTTTTACAGCTGGGTCGGAAGTGACCGTTAAGTCGTAAAATATTTTAGGAGGGAGTTGCGTAATTATATCAAAATAATTTGAAATTATAATTGATACAGGCGTGTTTCCGCTAATTTCTTATTTTAATCATGCCAGAATATACTTTACATGAGAATAATGATGTTTTATGTATTAAGTAATACATTATATTTATTATTTAATGTGCTGTAGAAAAATAAAGCAGCTGCTCTATCCTCAGGAGCATCGCGGCAAAGCTTTGAGATTTTTTATGTGTCTCTTAAAGTTGTGGTCTACTATAAGTTAAATGACACACCCTATATTATTGCATATTTCGTTAGTGAACGTCAAATGCTTTTCAATAACGTGTACTTCCTTTGAGTAGTTCAGGAATGATTTGAAATTATGTAGAAATTTTGACGTATATACACCATTACAGGAGATGTATTCGTCTAATTTGAAAAGTATTCAAATGTTTCGATGCGGTAATGAATTACAATAAAAAAAGCACGTATCCAAAATTTGGACATAAATGATCATATACACAAAACCATTGAAAATAAAAATAAAGCATGATAGGTCATCGGAAAGCTCTTGAAATTCTCTAACCGAATATGAAATAACATAAAGCTATTTGAAATAATGAAGTTATTGAGGTTTTCAAATCTCCAAGTTCGACACAAAATTATAGACATCCTATAGAAAAAAATCTAAAACCTTTTACATGGTTTGAAACATCTTATCTATTGTAATTCACCATTGAACCGAAATATTTGAAACTGTTTCAAATTAGATGAATACGTATACGATTGTATACGTTGTATATGTCAAAATTTCTACATCATTTCTATTAATTACTGAATTACTTAAAGGAAGTAGTTAATTGTAAAGCTCTTGACATTCGCAAACGAAAGTTGTAATAACATATAGGGTGTTTCATTTAACTTAACAAAGTTGAATACTACCCAGCCAAAACGAAACACCCTGTATGACTGAAAATATTTTTAAAGTATGCAATGATGAATGCTGAAGAAGTTTTATGTTCAGTTTTTTTCTATCTGTAATAGTTACAGTTATGGAAAAAATACGCATTAGGTGAACACTCTGTATACTACAGAAAATGAATCCGGTTCGGTTCTACTTCCTATTACTCTTTCGCCCTTACCACCCACACCGCTGCACTCACCTCAGTTGTTGTATTGTGGCATTTGTGCGAACCATGGAAGATGGATATCTCATTGTCGAAACGTTTATTACTTCTGACTTCGCATTGATTAACTTCCAGGTGAGATACGTCTACATCTAGACTAAGGAAGCCCTTGAGACTGAAAGAAAATAAAGTTTTACAAAAGTGCTTTAGAGAGTAATTTTGTTAATGGAACTTGTGTAAACAAAGCAATAGAGGGAAGTAGAAAAAGTTGTTGTTTTTTGTTTGTTACATCAATATTTTTTTTGGTTTACAAATAAAAAAAAACAGCAATTTTAATAAATATAGCTATTCTGCGTTCAAGTGTATCCAACTCCTTGAATACTTTTTGTTTGCTTTTGAAATTAAAATGTACGATACAAAATTTAAGGAGGAGCTGGAAACCGAGGTAACGTTGAATTTGGTAAATTTATTAATAAATTTATCAAATATAATATCAAGCATTATATTTCGTTTTACTAATTCTAGCAAATTAAAAACGAAACATTAAATAACTTGAAAATTCATATTAATAACAGGCATAGGCGCCGACTTAATAAGTAGTATTTGGGGGTTGCTCCAGAGAAGAACATTTTTACACGGGGCGAGACTTATAGGAAGGCTGGGGGCAGTCACGGGAAGTTGAAACAATTTTAAAAGTGAGGCCCACAAAATTATAATTTGGAAGTATTTTGAAAATGGTTTAGTCATCTATTCGTATATTATTTTTCAAAACCTTTATTGAAAATTCAAGTACCTCTTTAGGTATTTTAGCAGGGCGTATCTTTGGGGGTTGCACGGCACTATTATGTTTTTAGGCTGCCTTCATATTCCATATCAATGTTAATATAACCCTATTGAAATCTGGGGGGTGACCAAGACTTATAATAACAAGCACATACATGAGAAGCCCCCATCGAAAGATTGTAACGAGAATTTTAACAAATTATGGTTATGATCTTGGTATCCTGTTGTTTTAATCGAAATGTCCTGATGTGGTTCATGCGCGAATCAATCACTTGATGAATGCACGGGCAAAACAGAGAGTCTTTGGGTGTTCCTCAAGTAGGGAGGTGAGCGTAGCATTTCATTATCGTTAAATTATTAATTTAAAGTATTTAATAATTAGTACAATTTCATTTTAACAAATTAGAGCATGTAGGGTATTTATATGTTCTTGACAAAGTAATTATTTCCTTATATAGGTTTTAATATCGATTTTTATCGAGCTATATTAGTTTAGTGTAAAGCTCGTTGGCTAATTGCCATATTTGCGCGTCCTTTACATTCAACTAAATTCTTGAGTTTGGATCACCTTACTAACTCTATAGATGAAATTTATATCGTTTATCGTATCTTATTAATAATTATCTTATCGTACTGTGTAAATTAGCATTATTGTTGCTAATTTGCTACCCTCACTTAGCTCATGGACATAAGTCCTTTTTTTCTTCCTGCTGAAGAACACAAAAGCCTCGTGGTGACTGAAAAGTCTGTCTATTTTGATGTCAGTTGATTACATTTTTCTTTATCATTACAAAGCTACATATTTTGAATTTACGGATTCATAAGGGCTGTTGCCTAGATTTTTAGCTAGAATTAACGTATTGAAGACGATTAACTTGATTTCTTAAAGTTTATTAGACTACCGATATTTATAAATAACGTTTATAACTTAAAGTAACACACCACTTATCTTTTCTGTGGAATTTAATAGAATTTATTTCTGTGAAAATTCATATAATTTATTTAAATAAATTATTCACTATCTTTATCTGAAAATTAATTTTATCTGAAAGGTACAGAAGTATCTTTCTGCTTTCCTGTTATACTGTTACAAGGTGTGACACTGAAATAAATCATTATATTTCAGTTGCAGAACTCGTATTTATTTTTTCCTCTCTTATATTTGTTTAAGCACATTTATCAGATAGTGTTTGAAAAATGTATTATCGGGTATTTTTTCCTTTGGATATATATTTATTTTTGGTAAACCCTATAATTTATTTTAATTTGCATAATTAATATCATAAGTAATTAATATCGTAATTCTTAAGAGTTATCTTATTGTTTTTTATTTTTTACCTTAAATTCATTATTAAATTGAATTAATTAAACTATAATTTATTACTTACAAGTTGAGTAATTTTTTTGATTAAGTAATTATCTTTTTACTATTTTTTTCTCTTAACTATTTTTCTTATCAAGAAAAATAGTATAACTTTTGTATAATTCAAACCTTCTGATTAAGTTGTTATTATCTGTCGGTAATTTTCTCATCTAGAAAATTAACCGAGTTGTAATTTTTTTAACTAATAATTCTATTAGTTGATTTCAGTTACTGTTTATACACAGTAGTTATTTTTTCTTTTGCCTTATTGTATTTTTTTGTTCAACCGTAACTTTACCCATACATATTTTCTGTATTTGTTGTTATAAATTTTGACTGGTAATTTTTCTTTTATGCTCGAGACCGAGAAGAAGATTCAACTATAAATCCCACAGGACAGGATAATTTTTTTTGTTGGTTGAAATAACCATTTAGATCAGCAGTAGCCGTTCCCCTAGGAGTTTGCAGTCTATACCATATATCCTCACCAGGAAACTGTCCGCCGAGCTATCGTTCGTGAAGAAACAAGACGATCAATTTGGAGAGATTCTATTAACCTAGTTTTGAACAAGGTACTGTCTGTCTGTCTGTTTATAAAATCGATAACTTGCCAGGTCTTATCTTCCATAGAACCAACCACAATATTAATTTTTGTAAATGTTGGGGTAGTTGCGGGGAAGGAAAGATACAATCTAATTGGTAATATTTTTTTTTGTTTGTTCTGCTTCACAGTTTTGGCTTTTCTTATTTTTGTTCAATATAATTTTTTTTCGGCCTTCAGGCAAATGTTGAAACAATTTATATATATTTTTTTTATTGTAAATAATTTTTTCAATTTAATTTGTAAATATATCTTACTGGTATAATTTTTAAATTTTTGTAATATATTTGCTTTTATTAAAATTGTGTTTTTTATTTTTCTAAGAAGGACGGGTCTGTTCTCACATTCTCAAGTTTGTTGGATTGATACCGGTAACTATTGTTATTAATATTTGTATTGATAATATGGCGCCCAATTTTTATTATCTTGTCTTTTAATTAACTTAATACCGAATAAAAAAATTAGTTACTGGGACCCAAGTAACATTTTACCGACTACCGACTACTTTTTTACTAATTATAAGGTCAGAATTATTACAAATAATAGTCAAGTAGCGTCTTAAATTTTATAGTTATGATACAAAGTCGGAGCAACGTAGCTTGACCCTCGCAAACCAACTATTTACATCTAGCACATTTACCATTTGATGTCAGAAATCTACTTAATACGTTGAGTGTGTTTTTAGATTATAATCCAACGTTGATTAGACGTTAGTAACTGATTAAGTAGATTTAGGTAATTTTTGAGTAACATTCCAACGTTGGTTAGACGTTGCTGCCTGACGTAGTCGTCTAGCAACGACGGCTAGACGTTGGTGTTAGGCTTTTGGGCCTTGGTCTAACATAACCTCAAAATTAATGTCGATAATTGAGGTATTGGTAGATATTTAGTAAAGATTTATACATCAACTGCAACAGACGGTCGATATTATAGCGATTGTTTGGAATGAACGTTAGTGTTAGTGCAGATTTCTGCACCAAAGCCTACTAAAAGTTGGTGCAGGTAAAATTATTTAACCATGACATCGCTGTTAGTAAAAATAGTTGCACTTATTTCCGCCTTCGCCATATTTTCTGGTTCCACAGAGGAAATAATAGGCGGCCATGTTGATTATGTGTACAATTATTTTAAATACACAAAATTTGCCTGTTTTTTCAAATAAAGTAAGCAAAAAAGTTTTTATTTACTCGTAAAATTAATTAAACAATATTTCAATTGCGCTTTCTTTGGAAAGGGAAAATATTTTTTTGAAAGTAAAAAAATAAAAATAGTACTTTCGTTCTTAAAATAAACATTATTATTATGAGTTCACTATATTTTTCGACCTACTTTGATTATGTGTACAAATATTTTAAATACACAAAATTTGCCTGTTTTTTCAAATAAAGTAAGCAAAAAAAGTTTTTATTTACTCGTAAAATTAATTAAACAATATTTCAATTGCGCTTTCTTTGGAAAGGGAAAATATTTTTTGAAAGTAAAAAAAATAAAAATAGTACTCTCGTTCTTAAAGTAAACATTATTCTTATGGGTTCACTATATTTTTCGACCTACTTTATATATATGTGTATCAATAAAATTTCTTTCGTTTCAGTTTTTACACCAGATTTATTAAAATTTTATTCGAAGTATTTTGTATATAATACGTACTCAATGAAAACACGCCTTATCCATTTTATATAGGTTGGTAATAGCCTGACAACCACCTTAAGCCGACGTAAAATTTGGTGAACATTTGGTGGGTAATCACAACGACTAAAGTCGATCCTCTACGTCGAATCGACCCATATTTTATTGACCAGATTAGTACAAATATGGGTCAGCCCGAGGTTTTGTGTACGTCGCACACCGACTTTTAGTTGCGAACATCAACGTCGGTTCGTCGTCAGAATGTTGCTTGGGGAATCATCCAGCATTCTATAAGTGATATTTTATCAAGTTAAACTACAGTAATCACTATTTAGCGTTGTTGATAAATAAGGCTAAAAGCATATTTGAACATATTTATCAACATTTAACAACTGTCCTGACCTACGAACCCACCGAATTTACTGAGCAGCCGACAGGCAACATGAAAACTTAACCAATTGGACCACTCTTTGTTTATGAGAGACCTAATAAAACAGGTAATTATAAATTATATATTAGGGCGGTTACAAGATAAAGCGTCGATTTTATGGCAGAAGACTTTGTCTACTTTTACGACGGACATGTGCAGTAACTCAATTAAGCATTGTGAAAGTTTAACACTGGAGGACTGGAAAAAATTGATGGGGGATTCTAGTTTTGAAAACCTTCCTCTCATCTTCATTTCTTTATAAGAATCTGATTCTGGTTCTGATAGTTCAGAGTCAGAATTTGATTCTGATGTAGTAATGGTGGCCGAGGCTAGATTTTGGCATAATACGTTTTAAATTCCGGAAAGTGCTAGGTTCTTTCGGGTTTTCTGTTACATGACTTTCTAAGATGTTTATCCGCGAATAATGTTTAACGAGTTTTTAGATCTTCTCCAACAGGTATAGTATGCTTTGAAAGCATATTGCAAAGGAGAAGCCCCAAGATGGGGACAGCAATGACTGATCAGCTATGTGATGATCAGCAATGGCATGAAAACGAAAATTATCAGCTTGCTGTACAAACCTAAATTCAGATCAATACCTTCAATTTCCAAACAGACCCAACACCGCCTAACTTGTATTTTGCTATAAAATAAGCATCCGATTTTTCAAATTTTCTGTTTCTAATATTTTTAATAATTATATTTGTAAATGAATTATCATGATAGTATTCCTTTTTGTGATTTTATAAAGAAAATATGACAATAAAAATTATTTTGAATTATTCTTAAACCCAAAAATTTATTTTAATCCTATCCTGTTTCTTGTCATGCCGTTAATGAATCATGACATTATTTTAACCTAAAAAAGTAATTGCCAATTTAACAACGCGAAACCAACTTTTAGTTAAGACAATAGAAAGTGAATTAACTTTATTTCTTTTCCAAATAAATTCGGAAAAAAATTAATGAGCCTAGATTTTCAAATACTATCGAATATGCAAATAAAAAATGTGCATAGTTTATGTTGTTGATTGAAAAATAAACTATTTGCAGATTCATACTTTGTATCCTTTTCTTGCCATCGTCTTCCAACTTGGTGCATTTTATCAAGGAGAGCGGGCCTTTTTTGTTAAGAACAGAATTGATTTCCATAAAACTCAATATTTTCAAGCGGAAATTTAAAAAAGGGAACACCCTGTATAATAATTCATTGTAGGTGATATTACATTATTTCGTTGCATGTAAAATTCAAATAGCCACTGTTTTGTTGTATTCTAAAATAAAGGCTTAAAATTTTATCTACACAATATTTTCTTTTTCTTTTATAACAACTCAGTATCTCATATCAACACTTCTATCCAATAATTGATAGTCATGCTTCCAAAAAAAAAAAAAAAAATCGATTTCTTTATCTGACAACATTTTTATTATTATTATTGTTCACTATTGGAAACTAATTTCATTGTTGGACCATTGTGTTGAAACCAAACTTTTATAGACGTTTTGTTTTACCTTTACGCACATCATTAATCATTTCAGGTTACTGATCGGAGTGTTGAGCTACACCATTAATATCACTAGGACCCTAGATTCCCATTCGGCAAACTGTCACCGACCCTACAAAATCATTTCTTTTATCGATAGTGCCATTACTTCTCACCTCCAATAACGTAGGAGTCCCAGTTGCTTTATAAGCACGGGCGTTATTTATTGACAAGACGTTTTAGGAAAAACATTTTTATGTATAAGTTTAAGACATCATACTTATAATTAGAAATGTTTATTCTATTACACCTTTTCATGATTATCTTTATGTTTTCATTAAAAAAAAGTTCTAGCAGATTTAAAAGGGGGCTTAAATTTAATACTAGTCATCTATAATCTTAATAAAAATTAAAACTCGTTTATATTTTGGCAGAGATTAATCATTTAGTTATAATTCAGTTTTTAAATAATCGGAAATGGATAGATGTTAAGAAGGTTATAAGCTACGGAAATAATTCCGGTTTCTTGGACCACCCGGTATAATACACCGTATGCATCCAAAAAGCTTATACACCCAGTGGCGGTTCGTGGGTCAAGAGATAGGGAGGTCAATTAGAAAAGTTTACTGTATTACCTACCTTTTAAAGTGATTTAAATTCCAAGTCGATCCTCCGGTCTTTTTGAGATGCAAAGTGGTCAAGTACTTTTTCATTAAAGCTTTTCTTTTCCCTTTTATGGTAGCATAACTAAAGGAGATAACCTTTCCTGACCCATGGTTTTTCTTAAAAATTTCTTTATTCTTTTTAAGGTGGAAAAACAACGTTCACTTTCGGCGGTAGTCATAGGGAGAGTACACAAGATTTTTAACAGTTTGACACTTTCAGAAAAAGTATTGCACAAATTATTGTTAATAAAAAGCTGTAACAAAGCAACTGCACCTTCACTATTAGAAAAATCTTCTCGGCTATATAATACTTCTAATTCAGTTTTAAGTTTCAAATGATTTATGACTGGATACTCCGTTTTACCTAATTTAAACATATCTTGAGGAAAGCTTTTTTTTATAATCTTTAAATCGATCTGCGTGAAATAACTGAGACACTGCTAAATGATTACTGAAGCCAATCCTGTTTTTTGAACTCAGATGTAATTATATCACAAACTTCTAATAAAATTCTTCTTTTTGATTCTTCCGTTTGACATCTCTGGGCAGACTGCATGGATGTCTCCTCCAAATAGTTATTCAAAATTTTATTTCTGATGTCTTCAATTCTACTATTAAAAACGCCAATACACTTATTTACTGTTATGACATCGATATTACATTTTGGTAATTGATTGAACAATATATCACAATGAGGCATAACTAAATGAAAAAAATTAACCAGTAAAGAAAATGTTCATTTTGTAAATATTTTTTAAACCAATAGCTTGGTTTAGAGTGTTGTTTTCTGATTCATTATCAATGATTTTTTCTAAACAATCTAATAATTCTGTTCGATAGGTATAAACAGTCTCTATGCATTTTGTATTAAAATTCCATCGTGTTGGAGCCGCTTTAGGTAATCTCACCTTAACAACATTATCTAACGCCTTGTTGTCTGTTTTTTTTTTTTTTTTTTTTTTTGTTGGGGTTGGATATATAAAAACAAACATTCGGGCGGTAAAAGAAAAAAAAAAATGAGAGAAAAAGAAGAACCCACAAGGGGGGGGGGGGGGCGGCCCCCCCCGGACACAAGGTGGAAAAAAGAAAATTTTTCTCCCCAAAAAGGGGTGTGTATAAGGGGAAGAAACGAGGGAAGCCAGCCCAGAGTGGAAAAAGAAATAAAAAAAAAAAAAAAAAAAAAAAAAATAAAGAAAAAAAATAATAAATACAATAACAAAGTATTCCTGTAGGGGTTGGTGGGGGGGGGGGGAGGAAAAAAAAAATAGACAGGCGGGGTTGTTAAAAAAAAAAAATATTGTTTTTTTTTTTTTTTTTTATATATATATATTTTTTTTTTTTTTGGGTGGGGCTTTTTTTTTTTTGGGGGGGGTGTTGTTGTTAATTTTGTTATTTTGGGGGGAATTGTTTTTTTTTTTTTTTTTTAATTTTTTTTTTTGTTTTTTTTCCTCTTGTTTTTGTGGGGGCGTGTGTTTTTTTTTTTTCGGGGAAAAAAAAAAATTTTTTTTATTATTATTATTATTATTAACACGGCTGTTCATTTTTTGGCGATTTTCCAAAAGAATGAAGAAAAGCTATGTAAATTAGCAAAAAAAATGTTTATGCTTTTATCCTGACTTGATGCTTTTTGTAAAATTAAATTTAGTAGATGAGCGTAACATTGAATAAAATATATTTTGTACAACACTCATATTTAATAGCAAACACCAAAAACACTGTTTTACTTAAGTTCACGACAAGTAGAGATTTACTAATAAAATGTTCACAAATAAAAACATTAAAAACAACGCGACAGAATTTACCGACCAACACGTACCTAATCAGCATTAAGACTGACTCCACACTCTACTGAACTTCGTGCGTTACCGTAAAATGTGTCAGGTACATTGTCCCCCCAGTGTTTTCTGTCTCTTTTGCTTTCTGACGATTCGCGCATATTTCTATTTCACTTTAATTCGTTGTATAATCGGTCCGTAGCTAGCTTTGAGGACAAGTTTTGGATTGACCCAAGATTTTTAAATTCTATAAATGAATAATGTAATGAATATGAATGTAGATGCTCGGTGCTCGGAGGGGATACGAAATCCTGCGATCTAGATATTTGAATAGTATTGTGCATAGAATGAACTAGAAACTTTAATATATTTTTTAAGAATATTAAAAATATATATTATATATTTTTAAACTTCAGAAAATGAATAGCTCTATTTTTTTATTCGTATGTGGGAAGTCATTGACCAAATGACCCTATAGAAGAACCGCCAGTGATTGTATCTCTGAAAATAAAACGGATATGAAATGCGAAAAACGCAGCATTGTTAGTTACGGTGGCGTATTCTTCATGGAAGCTAGGGAAAAACAGCTTCCCTTACAAACATCATAAAATAATAAAATAAATTATTATTTATTTTCTTATTTTCTCTTTTTTCGACAGTGCTTATGTCGATATTGCTCGAATAGCTCTGAAGTGAGTTGTTCGAGTATAAGCTGCTTTGACACAGTGTACTTAAATACGATAAATATGTAATGTTTTGTGAATAAACGTGAGCGTGTATTAGATATACAATCGAGACGTTTCGTTTAGTAACTTTAAAGTGTTTTTTGGTGGTTGCTACGCATTATTAGTATTTATTTTGACTTTGGATATTGAAATTATTTATTGTTTAAAATATAGTGCAATTATAATCGCGAGAAACATTAAAAACAAATTTAAAAATAGTGCGGATGTAAGCTGTAGGCTAAACAGCTTACATCTAAAATAATGGAGACACCGGGTCGTCCGGGTCCCTTAACTTCACAAAATAGTTCTGAAACGATGAATGTGATGTGGAATTTAGTGATGAGGGGATTTTCAACTTATAATTTTAAAGGTAAAAAACAAATTATTTTAAAAGGTAGGCCAAGTCCAGCTTTAACAAAGTTAACTAAACAGACTAAATTATATGTAAGATATTTCCAAACGGAAAATTATCAAAAATATGAATGGCTCACTAGTTGCAACACTATGCCATGTCATCTTTTTTCAAATGAAACTCCACATATCGAAGTAGGACGCACTATTGCCTCACCCTCTACAATAAAATTGTTACTGTTTTCATTATAACCTTTGATAGGACCTGATCAGACCATGAAAATTCAATTAGACATAAAAATAACATGCTGATCTTTGTTGAATTTATGATAAATATTTAGGTCGTATATTGCAAACATTATCCCACATGTTCAAATAATAGTAATGGAAATATGTAATATATATGAACCTACATATTAAAGCCGAGTCGAGCAAATAAATGCCTTTAAGTCCTTGGCATTAATTACGGTGCAAAGTGGGTGTATGCAAACTGCTATTAAGTTCAGAACCGGATTACCACAAAGGGCACTTCCCATTAGATCTCACCATGCTAAGGGTCTGATCGCGTACCGAGATTCCTGAAAGGTATAATACAGACTAGACTGAACTAGATCATAGCGAAAAATTAGTAACAGTTGAAAATTATTTTAAATAATTACTACATAGTTAGCTATTTGAAATATGAAAATATGAGTCGATTTATTTTAAATAGATAGATAGTTTATTAACAATTTAAAATACAAAAATTGTACAACATGGTAAGTCAAATTTGTATGAAATTTATAAATAATGTCATTCAAAGTACGCACTAAAAGTAAAGACAAACAAACAGAGAACTAAATATGTTTACTATACAGGGTTAACCATAATTAAATAATTTAAAAACAAATTAAGTTCCTCTTCTTGGTAAAAGTTAAAATATAGAGTGGAATGAAAAATAATATTAACTGAAAATTTTTTGCTAATTATTATTTACTAACTTTTACAAATCTTATCACAGATAAGTATAACATATATCTTTTTAAACAATTATTTTCCCGGCTATTTGCCAAAACGCTGAAACTTGGATTACAAAAAAGAATAATATGCACATTATGTTCAGTACTACTGACTCAATAATGTTATTTTTAATTTCAACTATTCTGTCTAATAAAACCAAAAATAAATAAAACACAAGGTACTCACCTGTTGACACTCACTTTAAAAAACTTTAAAATATCTACCGACACGTGTTTCTGCTTGCATTGCTTCGTCAGGGTAGCCAACACATTTACACACTGAACATAATGTGCATATTATCTTTTTGTAATCCAAGTTTCAGCGTTTTGGCAAACAGCCGGGAAAATAATTGTTTAAAAAGATATATGTTATACTTATCTGTGATAAGATTTGTAAAAGTTAGTAAATAATAATTAACAAAAAATTTTCAGGTAATATTATTTTTCATTCCACTCTATATTTTAACTTTTACCAAGAAGAGAAACTTAATTTGTTTTTAAATTATTTTATTCGACCCGAAGGGGTATTTCCACTATATAATTTTAATTATTCTGTTCTCTGAAGCCATTAATGTTTATTACATTAAGGTTTACAAGTTTTCTTACTTTGGATTCTTTAAATGTGCTGGCTACCCTGACAAAGCAATGGAAGCAGAAACACGTGTCGGTATTTATTTTAAAGTTTTTTAAAGTGAGTGTCAACTGGTGAGTACCTTGTGTTTTATTTATTTTTGGTTTTACTAGACAGAATAGTTGAAATTAAAAAATAACATTATTGAGTCATTTGTACTGAACATAATGTGCATATTATCTTTTTTGTAATCCAAGTTTCAGCGTTTTGGCAAATAGCCGGGAAAATAAAAATTTTCAGTTAATATTATTTTTCATTCCACTCTATAATTAAATAATCTACATGTGTTAGTATGTCAACTAAGTCAAACCAAAAGGTATTCAATAATACTGTAAAATGCATGACTTAATAGGCATTTTTTAGTTTCCTGTTTATATGCGTTAAGCTTCCTTATCTGTTTAATGTTACTGGGTAACTTATTATACATTGCAATAAAGTTGTAAGGTGGTGAATTTCTAAAATATGTATGATTAGGTATCATCGAAATATCACTATTACGTGTACTATAGCTGTGATTGTTATTTAGAGTTAAGAAGTGTGTAATATTCTTTCTGACGTGTAAAACTCATTATAGAATAAAAATACATGAAACTTTCAACGGATTTTTCACTTTAAATATATTTTTGTAGGATCCACTTAGTATTAACTGAAATATGAGCGTTATAAGTCTCTTTTGGCAGATAAAGACTCTGTGAATATCTGTACCCATACCCCAAGATGCAATATTCAGATTATGGCTGTATGCTAAGGAATTATAAATACTAAGGAGTCCATCAAAACCTAAGCATGATTTTTGCTGCAATAGGGCAAAATAAGTACTGTTCAATTTAGAGCAGACATGGTCAATATGTTTGGACCACATTAACTTCTCATCAACCCAGGTTCCTAAAAATTTAGCCTCCTTTGAGAATGCTATATTATTTTCGAGAAACAGTCATGTCTAATGATTTTCTCTTATGAAAATACATGTTCACAGTTTTCCATTTATATAAAGTTAGCCTATTTCTTTGACACCATATATATGTCCAACTCAGTATAGGCAGATTTTATATTTGTTAGTAGTTCCTCAGGAGTAGCACCGGACACACAAATTGTTGTATCATAAGTAAACATTGTTACTGAGCCTTCTGTAATATAATCAGGCAAGTCGTTAGTGTATAGCATAAACAACAGTGGGCCAAGCACCGATCCCTGTGGAACGACTAGCACAACATTACTTTCATGTGACTGGGTGTTGTTTATTTTTGCAATCATTTTTCTGTCAGTCATATATGATTTAATCCATGCCAATGAATTTTCTCTTATGCCAATGGTAAACAGTTTATCTGCTAATAAGTTAATGTCTATAGTATCAAATGCCTGGGATAAATCAAACATAATTGCTACTACGTATTTACCCTGGTCTAGCTCATTGTATACAAATTCAAGTAAATTATAGGAAGCTGTTTTTATTGATCTGTTCGATCTAAAACCATGTTGAGTTTGAGTAATAATTTTTTTGACTATCAAAGAATGAGATAAAGTTATTGCAGATAATTCGTTCAACTAAGTTTGAAAAGATACTGAGTATAGATATTTCTTTTCAATTTCTTCAGGATTACCTTTCTTGTGGAGAAGTAAAATACTGGTAGTTTTAAGAACCTGAGAAATACACCATCATTTTTTGATTTATTTATGAGATATGTTAATGGACTGTTTATTAAATGCGTACAGGAACTTATTTCTTTTTGTGATCCCATCAATTCCAGCTGAATTAGAAGGCTTTAGGTTGAGTACAGCTCTTTCAACATCGGTTTTAGAAATTTCTTGTAAGTAAATCGATTTTGCATATAGCTGTGCAGAATAAAGATAGGTTTTCACCAAAGTGATAGTTTTCCACTATATAATTTCAATTATCCTGTTCTCTGAAACCATCAATGTTTTTACATTGGGGTTTACTAGTATTTAGTTACTTTGCATCCTTTAAATGAGCTGTCCAAACGAAGTTAAAAGCAGAAACATGTGTCGGCAGACGTTTTAAAGTTTTTAAAGTGATTGTTCAACTGGTGAGTACCTTTTGTTTTGGCAAAATGTCGGGAAAATAATTGTTTAAAAAGATATATACTGTACTTATCTATGATAAGTTTTGTAAAAGTAGTAAATAATAATTAGTAAAAAAATTTTTCAGCGTTATTATTTTTTTATTCCACTCTATATTTTCAACTTTTACCAAGAAGAGGAAACCTAATTTATTTTTATTTTCCAAATTATTTGCTAACCATTGTAAGATTTTTAATACATTTTTATCATCTGCTAATTCTCTGGTGTACCAAGGATTACTTTTATGAAAATATTTTTTTTTTGTAAAAATAGGACAGGTTGTATCTCTGTAACTTTAATTAATAAATTCATAAATGAGCTAAAATAAGTATCTAAATCTTGAATAGTGTATAAAAATGACCAATCTCAATCTTACACTGGCTACAAATATTTCTATATTAGAGTCGATAATGCTCCTAGTTAAAATACTATCATTGTCGATGTTATCACTTTGGATATCAGAATTACAATAGATTGTAATTATATGTGCATAGTGATCCGCCAAGCAAAGATTGACTAACTTGCATCAATACATCTCATTTGATATATGTGACAAGATAAACAATTGTAGTAGTACTAACTTGTCCGTTTTTACTACAGAAAACTCTTATTGGTTGTAACATTTAGTTTAAAGAAACTAAATGTATGACACAATACGTTTTTGTTTAATGATTCTTTAGAAAAATTTATGTTTAAACCACCACAAGGCACAACAAAAGTGGATTTTTTAAAAATAATATGTAAAGCAGCAGACAAATTTTCACAAAAATAGGAATATCACCACTTAGAGGCCTGTAAATATTTATAATAACAATATCACTTAGAACCACACTATTAGTATCTATATGATATTCAACTGGCAAATTTGTAACTGAGATCATTTCGTTGATTGATTCGACCTTTACTTGATGAAAATTCATTTTACAAATAAACACAAAATAAACTTATGTTTGATTTTCACAATTTAATTAACTTATGACAATTTATTAAGAACAATAAAGATAAAACTAAAAAAGAACAAAAAAGTGGAGTCTATAAAGCTTACATGTGGTACATGCCCTAAAGTATACATCGGACAAACGGTAAGAAATTTTGGAAAAAGATTGTCCGAACATAAACGCAGTTTTAATAACAATAAATTAGATTCGACGTATGCCAACCATTTGCTAGAAGACAATCATTCTTTTAATAATAATTTTGATATTTTACACATAGATAATAAAGGATTAAAATTGTCACTATTAGAGACATTAGAAATTAATAAATTAAATAATAGTAATAATATTTTAAATGACCAGCTAGATTTAAACTGTTCACCATTGTTAAATATTTTCTAAATTATTTTGTGCCTTATTTTATTACCGTTCCATTTTATTACCCTAGATTAGTTAGTTGATACTTATATATACCCTCACTTTGTAATAAAGAATTTAATCTTGTACTCACCATCTGATGAAGCCGCTGTGTGGCGAAACAATTGTCATAAGTTAATTAAATTGTGAAAATCAAACATAAGTTTATTTTGTGTTTATTTGAGATCATTTCTTTAAATTTTAATGGACTATCTTTGATTAAAATAAGAGATTCACCAGATATGTGATCTTTTCTTGAAAATATGAGTACATTGCCGTTTTAAGTTATTTCTTTTTGGAAACATAATTTTAAAATTGTGAAAAAGCCATTCCCAGCTTCAGAATGTTTTATAAACATTTGTTTATATTAAATGGGAATGGGAAATGGGAATGGGAAATGGGAATGGGAAATGGGAATTTCTTTAAGCGCGATGTGTTAAGCTAGCTTAAAATACGTTTGTAACGCACATCATGATTCGGCACAATTTGGGCATAAATCTGAACGCGTCGACGGGAACATGATGTTCTCAGGTCAGTGCTCAACCCAACAGCACTACGAACAACAAGCAGCTCCAGATATCCAGTATGCTCCGTCGCAACCAGGAACTGGTAAGAATTACTTTAACAATTTTACTGCTGTAATCTGTATTTCTGTCATTCACCGACTGTGTTCGAATTTCTGCTGTATTATTCTGTCTATCAATTGTATATGAATACCTGCTACACCGACAGGCCAGGGATATTCCAGAAATCGCGCGTCTCATTAGTAATTTCGGGTTATCTATTCAACGACAGCATCGGGAATACGCGGTTGTCATTATTTGTTGTTGACGTAAAAATAGGATTCTAATTCCTCAATTTTTGGTTCCAATTCTATCCCAGTCACAGTTTATTCAGTATCAGTAAGGTCTTCAGTCCTCGATCTCTGGTTAGGATTTTACTAGGTGTATGCGACACGTCACGAATGAGTGATTTTAAGTTCTCGTTCTCTGGATAGAATCTCACAAAGTACCCCGGGATGTAAGGTATTATCTGATCCGTTCGATACCCACTCACTAAACATAAGTTGTAAAAAAGGATAAGCTCGAAGTCGATGTAATAACCTATCACTTTGACTCTGCACTAGTTACCTAAAAATTAATTTAGTACATTGTTTAGATACGCATATCTCTGGTCTAGTCAGTTTAAGGGACAGTTTACGCTAGGAGAGTTAATAAACTAAACCCCAGTGCTATTATACTTAGACAAGAATCGGGAATACGCGGTTGTCATTATTTGTTGCTGACGTAAAGATAGGATTCTAATTTTCGATCTCTGGCTAGAATTCCATCTCACTCATAAATAACTTAGTGTCAGTAAGGTCTTAAATCCTTGATCTCGGGTTTTATATTTATTTATTTTTTTGGTTTAGTTCTCATTCATAATTTTGTAAAACTACTTTTTGCTCTCATTAATTTTTTTTATTAAATTCTATTTCATCCGTAAATTCATTACTTCATTAGTAATTAGATAGTATTTTAAACCCTAGACACCATTTCATATTTATTATATTGGAAGAATTTTTGTAATTTTTTGCTTAACTGTAATTTTATTAATAAATTTATTTATATTTTAATTTTATTCTCTAAATATATTTGTTTTTCTCACATCAAGAAGGATCTGTAAGACCTTTGGGACCAATTCAGTATATTTGACTTTATACTACAATTTAAGCTCGTAATAATTTTCCTCGAAATTCCACACGGTTCGTTGTTGTATTGCTCGAACAAGTAACAAGGGTCCATCATTTCCTTTTTTCGTGGGTGACATAATTTTCCACTTTTAGTATAAACTTTAGTATAAAATTAAGTTATTAAACGTAAAATTCATACGTTTTTTATTAGAAGAATCTTAGCGTGTAACAGTTTCTTGATTACAAGTTTTCTGAACAACATCGATTCTCAGCAGCAGACTTGGTCCATTTGGATATTGTGTTTTTCCCCAGTGGCACATTTGTGTACCAGTTGTCTTTTTCATTTTTCCAATGTTGATTCGGAGTTAAAAAAAATCTAAATTTATGTTCATGTTATTATTTCAATTTGATATTATTTTGTGATACAGATGAATTGGGCATACGTCTTTATCGACATTTGGTGTGAGCCACTTGCTAGTTGCACAGTGTTTAGCTACTCCCTTGGCATGTTTTATTAATACCGGATTATATTCGATTCTACCAGTCCTGGATCCATCATTATTCGTCTCCACGGAAAAGTAATCAATTAAACAATTGGCTGCTTCCCCGCCCCACCAAGCCAATTCAAATGCTGCTATATGATAGAATTTGCGCTTTAATTCATCTGGTAGATTCTCATCCCACAAATTAATAATGTTGCGGAGTTCACCGTAATCGAATGCAACTGAACTTTTCTTGCACTTTTCAGGATCTGCCTGCAAGATTTGTTGTTTGGCATTTCGTGCATCACGGGCGCATTTAAATGCAATGCTATTAAATGGATCTATATTGATATTAAACTCTTCATAGAATTTTTCTTGGATCATCTTAGCGGTTACACTCTATATAGTTTTTATTGTAGTTTCTTTATAATTACCACCATGTTCTTTTCATGCTGATTGCCCAGTCTTTCAAAATTAATGCGTGTTTTAACTGAGCTAATTCCATTTATCTGGTATTTACGTTCGGCTACAAAATTCATAAATAACTCCCAAACCCATTTTTTATTACGTTTGGTATTCATAGGAATACTATTTTCTATCGTTTTATTTATGGAATCACTACTCTCATTTCCAAAGCGCGACATTTTTCTGAATATTGATGTACAAATGTCAAAACTGACAGAAGTGAAAAGCACCCCCGTTAAACGCCCTTGATAATCACCCTGCGGGTTATTGTCGGTTTAAACGCACACTGATTTGTCTATTTTACCACACGTGGTCAAAAATTTATTCATTTGATTGGTTTATATGTCAAAATATCTGATGTGGCCAGCACATAACTTTCTTATACCAGTATATATCATCCTGATGTAAAAAATTCATTCTATTTAATTCTTCATTTTATAATTATTGCATTCGGTACTGTCAGTAATAATTCATGTCATATATTTTAATAATTTCTTCTTATTGACATTGACATTTTTGTAACTAAATTAGACATTTCAAATGTCAAACTGTTAAATTTATCCTAACCTCATTTTATGAGGCCAAATATATAAAAAATTTAAGTTTACATCAGCTTTATTTAAGTAATTGGAAAATATATTTATTGGATTGATATAGTAAACATGATTTATAGTCTTTCATCAAGAATATATTTCTTTGTAAAGGCAAATACAAAAAAGTTTGGGTCCAGTGGACCTCCTTTCAGCTGGTCAATTATACTTATCATCGAATTTATCATTGTCTTTGGCCTTTAGAACATATGTACCAAATTTGAAAGCTTTGTCTCAAAAACTGTGGCTGCTATCGCGATATTACAAACATACAGACAGATTTTCTTCCGTAAAGTTATGTTTTTTTACTATAATTTGTCGAGATTCGTCCAGAAATGCAATAAAAAATTTTATTTTTTTTTCCAATTGTACCTTTTTTCTTCTCTTCATTCATTGTGTCTCTTCTGGTGGTACCACATTCACCAAATTTAATGTGTGACCTAAAATGTTGTTGACAATCTTAACTGCCAAATTTGGGAAGTCTCCCATTAGTATTTTTTGACTTATCGTGGATACACACACACATACACAAACACACGCACGCACGTGCACACGCAAACGAACACACAAACACACACAACACAAACACACACATAAACACAAACAACAATAAAAAAAAACGGTGCACACACACACACACACGCACCGACAGATATCATTCGGAAAATAATCAGAATGGATTCAGGAGGGTTTAAAACGTATAAATCAATCAATATCTCGAGATCGAAAAAAAAATGACGATTACTATACTTCCATACATTAGGTATAAGAAAGTAAAAAAGTTATCCAGTTTATGTAAATAGATTATCTATATCAGGGATGCAAAATTTTACCTGCTCAAAATCTTTTCTAATTAAAAATAGGTAATTTTAATAATGTCGTTACATGATTATACTTTATTAAGTTTAGGAATAAAAGAAAACACGAAATAAATAGTTGAAACAATTTCAAAATAAAATCACAAAATATATTCATTTACCGTTTAAGAATCACTGTTCACCAATCTTACGCTACAATTATGGAACAAAGTTGTTGTAAATGAGTCGCTTAAGCGTATACCTAGGCACAACTGGTCTGCTGAAAATTAAAACGAATAAAATTATTTATGGCTTTGACTCTTTAACCACCCTCGGTTCGATGTTTTGTTGCAGGTCTGTACGCACCTGAAGAAAGTTGTAATCTTACACCGGCCCAACTATAGTCGGAGTTCCCTTTGTCTATAACTACGGCAGAAGCAGACCATAATTTTGGTTCAAATAGTATTGGTGTTATAAGTGCATATAACTCTTAACAAAAAATGCTGGTTCACTATGTATCCCTGGGTTAAAGAACGTAGGATTTTTTAAGAACAGTGAAGCACGTTTTAAATGTATTGATTTAAAATACAATAAAACCTTAATTGAAATTTGACCAAATTTAACGAGTTTGAAATGAAGTAATTGGAAATTTTCTTTTAGGGCTTGGCAGACTTAATCCGTCCCTGATTAAATTCAGGCTCCAGCCAAAGACTTAACTAGGTAGATACCGAATAACTAACTGAACGCCTTTCCGGAATAGTTTGGAGAATAACATAGTTTACGGATGAAAATTTAATTTATCATCGTATATTCCAGGCACGATTTATGACAAAAAGGAAGACCGTTTTTTATATTCAATGCAAGATCTGCGTTATTTCAGCTGAGCGTAATTAATTTTCCTAGAGAAAGCAATCACTTAAGTTGTCTATAGTGGCATTCTCATACACACAGAAATTTAATGTATTGATATGCTCATATTAGCACCAAGAAATGATTAAACTTAGCAGGAATTGGATTTTAATTTTTTTTAATTTCTTCTGACTTACGCAATACATTTCTTATTTGGGAGATCGATAAGGCCGGCCGCGGACAGAACGGAATAAAACGGTGGAACATCTTGGAACAAAATGTTTCAGCAGATTTTAAATGTGAAAAAAACAATGGAACTCGATGAAAGTACACTCAGTTCCAAAAAAAGTGACGCACTTGATTTTTGACCTCTTTTTTCCTTTTTTTTTTTTTAAACCAGTGGGTCGATTTTTAATTTTTTTTATTTGTTGGTAGGTAATTCCTTTGTCTTTCAAAAAAAAAAATAAATAAAGAGGTGGAAATTTTTTCAAAGCCTCCTGGATGGTAGTGGAAAAACTCGAACCATGTTTTTTTCTTAATTTTTACTCACCCTGTGTGTTAATCAAGTAATGGTATAGAAAGTGCTTACACTCTGTATGAAAGACGCTTCTTTTACGAGCATTTCGTTTTTTTATTCATTGATTTATCTCTAAAATTGTCCGAATTACAGCTCTTTTGCTGAAACCTTGCGTATTACCAACTTTCTGAATTTATCGAAAAACAGTTTTGTAGTGAAATAAACTGATACGAATTTTAAAAAACATTTTTATTAAACACAAAATTATAAACTGGGATAACTGCTTAATACCGTGTATTGCCACCCCTAGCAATTCTAAGAGCTTCTAATCTACGCGGCATACTGGAAATTAGGTTTCTTATCGTTTCCATTGGTATACGATCCCATTCTTCCACTAATGCATCTGCCATTTCTGCATCTGCCATTTCTGCGATACTTTCCGGAGGCCTCTCGCGAAAATGTACCCTTCTCCCTAATTCATCCCACAAATGTTCTATAGGGTTCATATCGGGGCTTTTCGCAGGCCACTGTAATGTGGTGATACCTGTAGCTTCTAAAAAGTTTCGCACTATTGCTGCGGTGTGTGGTCGGGCATTATCCTGCATCAATATAAAATTATTGCCCACTAACTCTGCATGAGGTAATACATACTGCTGTAAAATGTCAATGTAGATTAGGCCTGTCAACGTCCGCCTCACCGGAAAAACATGAAGGGGTGTCTTTCTATTCATTGAAATCCCTCCCCACACCATAACCGACCCACCATTAAAACTTTCGCATTCTGTTATTAAATTCTGATTAAACCTTTCACCAGTCCTTCTCCACACTCTTTTTCTTCCATCCACCATGTTAAGGTAAAACCTTGACTCATCCGTAAACAAGACATTCGACCATTCAGGAATATTCCATTCTCCATAATTTTGAACGAAATTTCTTCTAGCAGCACGATGTTCGGGCAATAATTTAGGACCTTTTGCAGGTCTCCTAGCTTTTAAATTAACTACTTTTAGACGTCTACATACCGTCTGCTTACTTACTGCAACACCACGAATTCGGCGAAGATCTTGCTGAACATTTACCGCAGTATTTGATCGGTCCCGTAATATCCGCAATCTCAAGAAGCGATCATCTCTTGGAGAAGTTTTTCGAGGGCGACCAAAACCCACCCTTCGAGCAGCGCTTCCTGTTTGTTCGTACTTGCGGATCGCTCTACGAGCAGTTGCTTCATGGACTCCCACTGCACGAGCGGCGTAACGTTTACTACGCCCATCGTTTACTAAAGCAACTAATCTTGCTACTTGTTCAGGATTTATTTGAGGCATTTTATGTAATTTTAGTCTCTAAAACTTTTTTTAATGAAACTTAATTAATGACACAACGACAATGAGTCAAATATGGAGGCATACAACAAATTAATTGCTATGGCAACGGCAATTGTTTTTTTAAAGGCAATATGATTCTACAACGAAATAAATTTGTGGGATATACGCAAGGTTTCAGCAAAAAAAGCTGTAATTCGGACAATTTTAGAGATAAATCAATGAATAAAAAAACAAAATGCTCGTAAATGAAGCATCTTTCATACAGAGTGTAAGCACTTTCTATACCATTACTTGATTAACACACAGGGTGAGTCAAAAATTAAGAAAAAAACATGGTTCGAGTTTTTCCACTACCATCCAGGAGGCTTTGAAAAAATATCCACCTCTTTATTTTTTTTTTTTGAAAGACAAAGCAATTACCTACCAACAAATAAAAAAAAATAAAAAATCAACCCACTGGTTTAAAAAAAAAAGGAAAAAAGTTAGGTCAAAAATCAAGTGCGTCACTTTTTTTGGAACTGAGTGTATTTTATCAGTCTGTTTTAAGATGGCGGCCTGGAATGATGACAAGTAACAGATGGTGGTCTAAACACAATGACACAAACATTTCTCGTTTCATTGTTTCGAAACGTTTTGTTCCGTCCTCTGCGCGGCCAGCCTTAGCAGGGGCTGAATTGTTTTCTCATCCTTACTATACGATTTGCTAGCCACACACGGAGAGTTTGGAGAGCGGAGTGTTGCGAAGCGCTGGACTGGAATGGAACGCGTCAGGAGCGTTCCTCCCCACAAACGGCCAAGATATCTGCGCGAGTTTTAGTTGGCAGTTTGTAGTCACACGTTGAAAAGTGTTCGTTAGTGTGCTAGAAGTGGGGCAAGTTTGGAATGGCGTGTGGCATTTTAGAAATCTGAAAACTCTGGAAATACCAGTCTTACAAGAAATAGTAAAAATTTCAGAATCTCAATTACATTCATAGGACGCACACAAAAAGGCTGGAGTTACATACTTTGCATGGATATTATTATGCATCGCCTAACTGTTTTATGTACCTATTTAAATAAATTCCCAAATTTTAAGTGATGCGATTATTTCATAAAGTATACTTGTCACAATGTATCCAGCATCAGTTATAATTTTCACGTCTTTAGTTTAACAGTTATCTGATTATGAACATAAACGTGAATTCAAAAAAAAATGGTTGCGCATTTTATGAAAAATGGATGAACAAAATTTTTTTAAGTGGATATTGTTCCTTGGGATGTCTAGATGATCCAATAATTTTTTGAAATTTTTTGATTAATATTTTATAGCTAAAAAATTTTTTTTTTGTTGCTACGGTCGGA
Source organism: Rhamnusium bicolor (assembly GCA_029963845.1). NCBI lineage: Eukaryota > Metazoa > Arthropoda > Insecta > Coleoptera > Cerambycidae > Rhamnusium > Rhamnusium bicolor. The sequence continues at coordinate 179,248 of JANEYF010005713.1, read as the reverse complement.
TTCTGAAGTCTGCGGCAGCGTCGCGCTCGTCGCGCGGAGCACTATTTTCACCATTAAATAAAAATTTTTAATAATGAAGGTACAGTTCCGGAAGTTAGGACTTTTTTTATCGGAAATTTCGTCCTCTTTAAGAATCTGTTTTTTAAATTTCTTAAGAGTCTTATATACCCTATTAAATCATAATTCTCGAATATCTCGTTTAACACTTATCCGATTTGAGTGCGATTTTTACAAGATTTTTCAAGAATATGTATAAAATGTCGGAATGTAATTTTTTTTTTTCAGTCATCAAAAAATTTTCGCATGCATTTTAAATATTTTGTATCCAAATTTTTTAACATTCCGACATTAGTCATTGTTTGTAACGTTTATATTCATGTGACCCAACTCTTGGATTAGTTGAAAATAAATTTATTAGAAAACTAAAAACTGCATGTCTATATTCCGATAATAGCTGCCATCTCGCATGAATTTTCGGAAACACGGATGCACTTGCATACACTGGACTCGCTTGCGGGAGGGGGAATCAGGCACTTAAGGAACCACGTTGCGATTTGCGTAAACAACAGTGGCGTGTGTATTCTAGAGATATCTCAAATTTACTTATTTGTTATAAAGTGGTATACCAAAGCAGATGTGTTATTGAAAGTGATTATTAGTGCAGTGAAAGAACAATGGGAAAAATAAAAACATATCATAAGCGTAAATACCCTAGCAGAAAACCAAAAAATCGAAGATTAGCCCAAAAGAGAAAATATAAAAAGCAAGTACTAGTGAAAATTGAATTTTTTTCGTAAATTAATAAAAGTAATAATTTTCTTCTATTTCCGGTAATTTCTGTAGAGAGACTAATATAAATGAAAGTTTTCCCATTTTGCCGTCTCTAAATATTCATAAGGAGAATGAAAGGCTCAATGAAAGGTGAATATGACAATTTTTATTTTTTATTTATTTTAAGCGCAGTAACCTCATGTACAGGGTGATCATTTTAAGTGCACTTTACTCGATTTTTCTGCTGTATTTTTAACCTAGGAAAAAAACTTCAAAAATTATACTTATGTACTTTTTTCTGAGGAATCCGAAAATTAAAAACAATTGAATGTCAAATAAAAAGAAAACGCTGAAAAACTGAAATATAAAAAAATTACACCCCGCATTAATATGCGGAAATGGACATATGACATTCCGATTACTGATTAAATATGCGCGTCACATACATATCTTTTACTTCCGGTTTGACCGGAAATGGCTTTAATTTTTTTTATTTTAAATGATATATCATGTATATTCAGCTCAATTTAAAAAAATTCTTTCTGAATTCAGCAATATATGTAACATCATCATAATCTTTCATATTTGATAAAAATATTGGAGTTTAAATTTAAAATAACACAAATATATTTTTCATATTATTTCATCGCCTTTTCCATTCTGAGTTGAATGATATGACACACATTGATACTTCCATTTTATAGGAAAGTTTTTTAAAATAATACTGTGCATTAATAAGAAACAGTAAGATGCAAATTTTTTTGTAGATTAACGATTTAATTGTTTTGTTGTTTAGTTCTTTAGCTATTTTTAAACAAAGTAAATAAAATAATTTCGGTTTTTTTTTATTGTTTTTCCATATTTATTGCAGGACAAGGACGCATGAAGGGTATGGTTTACTGATGATGACTTTTTTTAACATCAGGAACGTTTGCAAACATCATTGAAGTCAGAAATGGAAAAGGCGACAAAACAGTATGAAAAATAATCCAGGTCCATATTAAAAAAATGAACTTGATGATGGTCCAGGACAGACGAAACATCGGATTAACATTTTGATGACACCACAATATGCGCAGGAAAATGTTGCATTGAAAAGTGTTATCAATTTTCCTGTAACTTTACAAATAGTCAGAGCAAAATAAAAACAAAAAGTCAAAAATTTTGTTTTCCTTAAAAAAAATTTGAAAAGTGTAAAGATTTTCGGAATTTTTTTTGCAGAATATTACTGCTCTCATAAATGCGCAAATTTGTCCTCATTTAACCTACTTCGTATTTCTTACGGTTTCGGAGATCCCTGTACTCTGGCGAATTTGAGTCACTCTGTATAAGATAAATAAACAAATAAAAGATCACAAAAATGTAAAACAAGAAAATAAAGTAAATTAGAAACAAAATCAGAAGATATTGAAAACATATTATTATCAAAATATCAATCAGTATGAAGCCTAATTAACCAATAGTCATTGCTAGAGAAAATATCTAACACTTATTCGATTCAAAGTGGTAGGATATTTAGACAGTTTTTAGCAATGGATGTTGCCAGTTTTGCGACGATTCATTCATATAAATATTTTTATAATTTTTTTTTACCATTCTCAACAGATCCACCGAGATGACGAATTCTGGAAACAAAAAATGGGTAAACAATTGAACAACTTTTATTTTTCCTCTCCTGCCAGAAGTGAAAGATCCAAGATTTGTCAGAAAATTAGAAATTAGAAATCCTCCTAGAAATTATTAATAATAAAACCTCCTAAATGAACTGTTGTTTCTCTATTTATCATTAAGTATATTTACTAAAATTTTTTATTATAAACTAACACCCCCGTATAGATATACAAATTCGTTGATTTCGCTACTGCTTAGCTTATAAGCTTGACGCAATACAACTTTTTCGTCGGTTTATGTCGTACGAAACCTCTAGTACTCCGCCTCTGATAATTCAACATCTCCCGATCTGAAATGTTCCACTATGCCGTTCTGTAAGTAAAACATCGGCCACCTTCGATATTCGCCGCGATAATTTCGGTTTGGCTGTATATATGCACCGTGGCCTGCGCGGGGTGTGGTAAAATCGAGACTATATTTCACTTGCATCTGATATAGACTCTTAATTATTAATAGTTTCTGAATTATTTGCGAAAAACAAAATGCCTTTTTTTTATCTTAATTTGTTAATAACTTTTGCAATTTTTTATATGCTGGCAAACAATTTTTATACATTTTTCCAGACGTCATTCTGAATCCAATGAGCTATCGCCCGTATTTTTACGACCTTTATTTATCACTAATTAACACCGTTTTTAACTTGTAAACTAGTCTAATTCGTTGATTGGAAATCCTGGTAACACTTACTCTCTACTTTTTCACTAATAATGTTAACAACAATAACTATTATTATCATAAAGCTTTACGTATCATGGAGTAATAGGCTGCTAGTTTATTAGATTTAGGAATGAGTGAGTCATTTGAAATTGTGGTATATGAATGTAGGTTTTCTGTAAATATTAAAAGCTATTATGATACTGGCACAAATGGCTCAGCAAGCCAATGTTAGTTATCTATCATAAAAAGGACGCAAAAAAAATGTGGAAAACATTGAAGAAAATATGTCAAAATAAAAATTTTTCAGCACCCAAAGAAATTCAGTTCAGTAATGAAGTAATAGAAGATGAATTCAAAATTGCAAAAAAGTTTAATGAATATTTTGTAGACAGTATTGATGCTATTAATCAAGGTATTCCCAAACAAAATGGGTATGAGCTAGATATAATAGAAGTAAAAAATAAATTAACAAAGATTAAACCTATTGAAATGCGAAGTCTTAGAAAAATTATATCTGCATTACCTAACAAGTCAGGAATTGATGGTATATCCACAAAAATTATAAAAACTGCTTTTGAAGTAATTGGTAATAGATCCTTGGATGTTATTAATAGTTCCCTACAAGAAGAAATTTGTCCTAGCAACTGGAAAATATCTGTAGTTACGCCTATTCCCAAAATTTTGAATACAAAAATATGTGAAGAATTTAGACCAGTTAACACGTTGCCAATATATGAAAAAATTTTAGAATTGGTAGTAAAAGAACAGTTAGATACCTATTGCAAGGATAATAATATATTAATAGCGAATCAATCTGGCTTTAGAGAAAGTCATTCTTGTGAATCGGCACTTCAATTCATCATATCGGATTGGGTTAAGACAATAGGTAAAAACCAAATCATAGTTGCAGTTCTTTTAGACTTTAAACGGGCATTTGAAACGGTGAATCGACAGTTATTAATATTAAAGTTAGAAAAAATGGGTGTTGGTGGATCTATACTCAAATGGATTGAATCTTACTTAACTGGAAGAAGACAAAAAACGAGATACGGAAATAGTGTATCTAATGTAATAGATAATGACTTTGGTGTGCCACAGGGATCAGTGCTGGGACCATTATTATTTGTGCTGTTCATAAATGATATAGTTAAATCAATCAAAAAATGCAAGGTACATCTATTTGCAGATGACACATTAATTTATGTATATGGTGAGAATATAAATGATGTTATTAATGTTATTAATCAAGATTTAAAAGAAATATTTATTTGGTTATGTGACAACAACTTAAAAGTAAACACTGATAAACGTAAATATATGATTCTCGATAAAAAACATATATTAAATCGTCTACAGGTGGAAGAAAATATTGTATTAAATAATAGAATATTAGAAAAAGTTTCTGAAATTAAATACCTTGGGTTTATAATAGATGAATCCTTGACCTTCAAATGTAATAGTGATTATATCATTAAAAAAGTTGCAAAAAAGGTTTATTTTTTACGGAGAATTTCAAATTATTCACCAATGTTTTCAAGAATATTAGTATATAAATCTATAATAGCTCCACATTTCGAATATTGTGCAACTCTACAGCTATATTTATATAACATTGAAATTCAAAAGTTACAAAAGATGCAAAATAAAGCTATGAGGATAATTTTAAAATGTAACAAATATACTCCCATTGACACAATGTTAAATGTTTTAAATTTTTTAAATGTTAGACAACGTATACTTTTGAAAGCAATGCAATTTATATTTAAAATAAAAAATGTCATGGCTCGAGATATTCATAGTTATAATATTCGTAGTGTAAATGATATAGTAGTAGAGAGATATGACAATTTAAAGGAATCAAAATCTTTGTTCTGTACTGGTATACAAATATTTAATGGTTTACCAAATGAAATAAAATACTGCGAAAAATATAATGTCTTTACTAAACTGTGTATTAGTTATGTTAAGCAACAATTCTGATTATTTACGGTTAGGTTAGGTAATATTACGCTAAGTTAGGTTAGGATACAAAGATATTTGTAATTATTTATAGTTATTATATATTTAGATTTGACATAAGATAGAAAATGTATAATGTATTTGTTTATATATATGTTTATATATATATATATATATATATATATATATATATATATATATATATATATATATATATATATATATATATTTTTTTTTTTTTTTTTTTGTAATTCAATTGTAGCTTTTTTAGCTAATAAAGATACATTATTATTATTATTATTAGAGTTATATAATTTTACATTCTGAAAAGCTTGAGGTATAAGAACTCCACTGTCTACAATTATGCCAACAACTGAGGCATAATTAATCACAAGTGTATTGCCACGAATTAAATAATTATTAAAATCTAAATTGGGACCACAATAACAGTTTCATCTGCTTGGCATCAATTATTATCAGTGAGAAGTGTCAAGGCCAAAGTGAAAAATATCTACATCATAATTTGAACAACTTTGGTTTAAGATGATAACATGTATTTACACAATGACGTTATTTGTTAATATTTCTGTGGATAAATGGGTACCCATTTTAGTTTAGTGAAAGCAAAACGTTCAGTTTTGTTTAACATACATGTAAGAAATATGAAAATCTTTCAGTTTAGACTCGATGACCAAGTGAGAATAGGTGTGTTAAATGGTGAAAACTTGATTGATTTAAACGCAAGTGATAACACAGTTCCTCATTCTCTGGTTGAGTTGTTAACCCAAGCCAATGCTTTGGAAAAAATTAGAAAGTAAGTGTGACTCCCTAGTATATTATAGTGAGAGAATAATGCATCTCTGTACGTGACGTCACATTTTTCAAGGTCATTGCGTGGAGGATAAACAAATTACAAATCATAACCTCACTTCAGTTCCTTATGATATATAAATACCATTGTATTTATTTAATAAATTTTTCAATTTTTCAATTTTTCAATTTTTATCTCCTTACATTTTTAAATAAAATGCGTTTTGTATGGTGCTGGGTTGTGGAAGTAATGAGGTAAGAGACTGTCAGTTTTTATTGAATTCCATCAGTCTTTGATAATCATAAAAGATATAATCAATTGGCATGTGATAGATCCTCCCATTTTAAAACATTTATCCAAGCCTTTTATCAGGTCAAAAATTGAATATGGTAGAATATGCTCGAAACATTTTATTTTAGGTAAATAATAAATTACCACTATTAACAGCTAAAACAAAAAAGTTAACTAAAACTGTTTTATACGATATACTAAATATAATAATAAAACAACAGATAATTAACAATATTTGGATATACTGTTTTGGGGAAATGTTCGATATTACCACTACATTGCTTTAATGTCTATAATGTACGGATCTACACAAATTAAAGTAATTTTTTGTCTAGTCTAAGGTGTAATAATAATCAGTATACATGATCAAAACCAAATTTTCTTACACGGCACACACAGGAATACGCTTACAATAAAATATTACAACTACTCACCAAACTATTATATGACTATATAGTAAGACTGGGAATTTTCTAGATTTTAGTATTCGAATATTCGTTCGAAAAAATATTCGAATATTCGAACTATTCGGATATTCGAATAATCGGATTAATCGAATTATTCGAATAGGTATTCGAATTATTCGGATATTCGGAATAGTCGGATATTTGAATTATTCGAGTATTCGGATATTCCGAATTATTCGAATACCTATTCGAATAATACGGGTCCTCGAATATTCATTATTAATAGGTATAGCACTGAATACTAGTGAATAGTGAATACTCTATTTGAGTATTTGGTTGGATAGACCACAATAATAGTCGTGACGTAATTCACTAAGCAGGCAATTTAATTTGCTTTCCATACCCACAATAGGGTATGTCTCCTGTACATGTGCTTTAAGGGTCAGAATTATTTAGTTAGTATTTCATTTTAGGATTGAGGCGCTATTGTCACATTTAACTATGAAGCTTAAATAAAACGAAAACAGAGCTAGTTTATTATACTTCTGTGTCATAACTATTTTTCCTTTTCGAAAAAAATAAAAGTGCTCTAAAATTAGAATGTTTTAAAAAAAAAACGCAGATTGTGAAGGTAAAACAAATACATGAAAAGTCAATAGTTAAATATTTACAGGTATTCTAAAATTTAAAATTTAATTTTAACCCCTGGGCTTAGTACAGTAAGAATAAGGTCGAGGCGAGAAAGAGATGGAATAGCTTGACTGGTAGTAAAACGTGCCACTAATGTGGTCTATTTATATATTTGGATTTTAGAATAGGTACCTACCTATACCTACTATCTACCTACTTTGGTTGGATGCATACTGCATACCTATTCGTACATAATTTAATAATATATTTTAATATTCAAATTTACTCAAATATAATCGAATATTTGAATGCTCGAATGTATTCGAGTATTCGAATATTCAAATATATTCGAGTATTCGAATATCGAATATATTCGAATATTCGAATATTCCAATATCGATTTAATTTCCCATTAGAATAATTCGTATTCGAATACTCGAATTATTCGTATTCAATTCCCAGCCTTGACTATATAGCATTTGAGGTTATGGCATCTGCTTTATCTCCAAGCAAGTTAGCCACACCGATAGTGTCATGTGCTGCAGATGCTCTATTATGTATAGTTTTAATCAAGGTTGTCAGTTCCATATTCACTTTCTGCCGGAGATTTTCTCTAAAAAAGGAAAGCGCCAAATGCGAGAAATTAAATGGTTAATTCTTATTCCTTATCGTTGATACTGTTGATAGTGTCGGGGCGTATCACTGTAGGGGTGCTTTCTCATATGTTCTTCTTACATAATCGTGAATAAAAGAAATACATTTTTTTTTGTTCTTCGGGTTCTGCCGGCGATTTGCTTCTCTGTCGGAGATTATGTTCCGAAACGGGAGATTGCGGCCGAGTGTCGCAGATCTGGCAACTCTGGTTTTAAACTCTATGGCTAATATTCCGCAACACATGAACTATCAATACCTAAATACAGAGTTATAGCCGCTTTAAAAGGACAAATCTACAACATGTCGAGGATATAGTATCTTACAGGCAGTGGCGGTTCATGGGTCAAGAGATAGGGAGGTCAATTAGAAAAGTTTATTGTATTATCTACCTTTTAAAGTGATTTAAATTCCAAGTCGATCCTCCGGTCTCTTTGAGATGCAAAGTGGTCAATTACTTTTTTGATTAAAGTCTTTTATCTTCTTTATTAGTGCCCTTTCTATGGTAAACATAGCTAAAGAAGATAACCTTTCCTGACCCATGGTATTTCTTAAAAATGTCTTTATTCTTTTTTAAGGTGGAAAAACAACGTTCACTTTCGACGGTAGTCATAGGGAGAGTACACAAGATTTTTAACAGTTTGACACTTTCAGAAAAAGTATTGCACAAATTATTGTTAATAAAAAGCTGTAACAAAGCAACTGCACATTCACTATTGGAGAAATCTTCTCGGCTATATAATACTTCTAATTCAGTTTTAAGTTTCAAATGATTTATGACTGGATACTCCGTTTTAACTAATTTAAACATATCTTGAGGAGAGCTTTTTTTATAATCTTTAAATCGATCTGCGTGAAATAACTGAGACACTGCTAAATGATTACTGAAGCCAAACCTGTTTTTGATCTCAGATGTAATTATATCACAAACTTCTAATGAAATTCTCCTTTTTGATTCTTCCGTTTTACATCTCTGGGCAGACTGCATGGATGTCCCCTCCAAATAGTTATTCAAAATTTTATTTCTGATGTCCTCAATTTTACTATTAAAAACGCCAATACACTTATTTACTGTTATGACATCGATATTAAATTTTTGTAATTGATTGAACAATATATCACAATGAGGCATAACTAAATGAAAAAAATTTAACCAGTAAAGAAAATGTTCGTTTTGTAAGTAGTTTTTTAAAACAATAGCTTGGTTTAGAGTATTGTTTTCTGATTCATTTTTTTCTAAACAATCTAATAATTCTGTTCGATAGGTATAAACAGTCTCTATGCACTTTGTATTAAAATTCCATCGTGTTGGAGCCGCTTTAGGAAATCTCACCTTAACAACATTATCTAACACGGCTGTTCTTTTTGTCAATTTTCCAAAGAATGAAGAAAAGCTATGTAAATTAGCAAAAAAAATTTTTTTGCTTTTATCCTGACTTGATGCTTTTTGTAAAATTAAATTTAGTTGATGAGCGTAACAATAATTAAAATTTGCTGAAGGACAACTTTTTTTAATTTTGGCTTGTACACCTCCAAAAAGCACCACTCATTACTGATGCTCCATTTGTGCTATCAATTTTTCAGGACTTTCATTAATTTTCAGACATTCTAACTCTTTTAAAATTACATCTGTCAAATGCTGCGATGTCGTTCCTTGAGGCTGAATAAATTTCCAAAATTTTTCACATACAACACCGTCTAAAACGTATCTAAACACAAAAACTACTTGTACTTTATTTATAATCCAACTTATGTCCATCTTTCAGTTTTAATATATTTTGTACAACACTCATATTTAATAGTAAACACCAAAAACACTGTTTTACTTAATTTCACGACAAGTAGAGATTTACTAATAAAATGTTCACAAATAAAAACATTAAAAACAACGCGACCGAATTTACCGACCAACGCGTACCTAGTCAGCATTAACACTGCCCTATTGAACTTCGTGCGTTACCGTTTCCGTAAAATATGTCAGGGACATTGTCCCCGCCAGTGTTTTCTGTCTCTTTTGCTTTCTGACGATTCGCGCATAAGTCTATTTCACTTTAATTCGTTGTAAATTCGGTCTGTAGCTAGCTTTGAGGACAAGTTGTGGACTGACCCAAGATTCTTACATTCTATAAATGAATAATGTAATGAATATGAATATAGAGGCTCGGTGCTCGGCGGGGATACGAAATCCTGCGATCTAGATATTTGAATAGTATTGTGCATAGAATGAACTAGAAACTTTAATAATTATTTTTAAGAATATTAAAAATAGATATTACTAATCTAGTCAAAAAAAAAAAAAATTTTTTTTTTTGGGGGGGGGGCCAAAAAAAAAAACCCTAAAAAAACCGGGGGGGTTTAGAGAAATTTTTTTTTTTAAACAAAACTTTTCCCCCTCTCACCATCTTCAAGAAAATCCAGTTCTCATTAATGTAAAACGGAACATGAGCTAGATTACTACTAGTCTGAAATAGATAGTAATAGAATAATTCCATCTACTTAAAATGACTTGGGCGTTCACAGGCGATTTTGTATTACCTACATCGTATATTAACCTGAGCTACCATTGGTATTAATATCAATTTTTTTTTACAATTTTTAGCTAAAAATTAAATTTCTTTACTCTGCTAACATTCTAATATTAAAACCTGAAATATATTGTGCATACTGAGTTTAATCGCTTACATCTATATTGAGAAAATGAAATATGTTTTCTTTCTTTCTGTTATATTTTTATAAAATTGTACTGTATTCTTTCAGCTTAGCCTCAAGTTCCAAACAAATCCATAAACTAGCCCAGGTTCAATTGTTATCCCCTATTATCAAACCAGATAAAGTCTTGGGGGTGGCTTGGAATTTTAAAGAAGCCTGTGATAAATCCAATACACCATATCCAGTAGAGCCTATTGCGTTCAGTAAGTTTGCATCTACAATCGTTGGGCCTTACGATCCTATCAAAAAGCCGCAAGCAAGCGAGGTAGGTGTATTTTTAGATATATGTAGCACAGTGAATATGGTTTTGACAACATTTACGGTTTATAAGTGCACGATTTGAATTTTTATGTCGATAGGTGGGAAAATAATTTTAAAAATGTGATAACACCTTGTCTCTAAAATGTACAGGGCGATGCAAATTAGGTTACAAGGTATCTTTGAAATTATCGAGCTAGATGTACTGGGTGATTGCTTTTTCTGTATCATAGACACTTTTACCCACGAAATATTTTTGTTACCACACCACTGACTATTATTAGTAAGCTAACTAAAACTGCTGTATCTTACCATTTCTATTTTTTCATTTTAAAATATTTAAATAATAATAATAATAATAATAATAATATGTCTTTATTTACATTAAAAATTCATTACAGAAAATTTTAAAAGGGGATGGCGGTATATATTAATATGCTCTTCCATACAACCATCCGAATAGAAGAATATTGGTAACCAAATAAAACAGTAATTACGATATAATAATGTATACAAAATACAAGAAAATATACCAATGATCATATATAAATGATGAAGAAATTCAAACAAAATCAAAACTACATACAACACACATACATACTGGAAAAAATTTATATGCATGTGCATACAGCAAGATAGTAAAAATTAAAATTAAAGCATATACATATTACATTTAACATTATCTACTGACAAACATATGGTTTTTTAAACTTTTTTTAAAGAATTAATAGATGAAAGTGACTTAACATTATCAGGTAAGGCATTAAAAACCTTTGCAACATTTGTAACTAAATGATCGCTGAAACTGGGCTGATCTATGCTTAGGGATACAATGCAGGTCACGATGGCGAGTAGAACGCATGTGTAGATCACTATTTTTAAGTAATTTGGCTGTTAGATATTCAGGTTTTTGAGATTTTAATATCTTAAATATTGCACACGACATATGGAGCTGAAATCTTTCGTTAAGATTAAGCCATTTCGATGCCAATAGGCTAGCTGAAATGTGATGGTACTTGCGCAGACTATAACTAAACCTCAAGCACGCGTCTTGAATTTTTTGCAAACTCTCCTTGTCTCTGGAAAGTAAAGCAGGCCAATACACAATATCACAGTAAGACAAAGATGACAAAGAGAGAATCACATAATTTTAACTTTACGTCCGAGCTAAGAATTTCTTTATGAGTGTACATCAGTTTAAGTTTAGCAAATGATTTTTGAACTAGATGATCTATCATGTTTAGAAAATCTAAGGTTTGTGTCAAGCCATATATCCAGATTTTTACAAAAAGTACTAGGTAGTAAAAGTTGGCCATTGTTAATTTTAAATTCAGGATCAATTGTGACATCCTCCTTTTTTACTCCCAAATACAAGCATTTCAGTATTTGATTCATTTAAAATAATACTATGTGCTGACGATATCTTAGAAATTGTGTCTAAATCTGCATTAATTTTAGACACGGCTGTCGAAAGATCATTAAAATTAAATGAAATATATACCTGGGTATCATCAGCATATTGGTGAGAGTGACAATGTTGAAGATATTTATTAAAATCTGCAGTATAAATAGAAAACAGCAAGGGCCCTAGGATGCTACCCTGTGGTACACCACGAGTAATAGTATTAGAAGCAGAAATTTCATTATAGTTGAGAATAACTCTTTAACGCCGAGCAACAAGAAAATTGTCAAAAATTGAAATCGCTGTATTATTAAATCCAAAGTATTGCAATTTCGTACACAGTGTAGCATGCTCCAAGGTATCGAACGCCTTGCTAAAGTCTAAAAGAATCAAGAAAATATTATTGTTAAGATCGATTTCTTTAAATACATCATCAGTTACTTTTAAAATAGCAGTTGTAGCACTATACTGAGCCCTAAAACCAGATTGAGAAGTTGGTAAAATATTATGGTCATTGAGGTATGTTGTTATTTGATCTGAGACTATTTTCTCAAGGATTTTGGAGAGAGTAGGTAAAATACTAATGGAACAGAAACTGACTTATAAGGGAGGAATTAGGTACTTTACCACAGAAATTAGATTAGCTTCTTTCCACACTGAGGGAAACGTGCCAATAATGAGACATTTGTTGACAAGGAAGGCAATGTGGTTACTTAAAAAAGGTGTGACCAGCAAAATCATTTGTAGATCAATGCCATCAGTGCCACATGCATTAGATTTAAGCTTAGAAATAATTTTATCAATTTGCCCAGAAGCGACCTCTGTAAAGGAAAATTATCTGCTGTATCTTACCAAACATATTATACTCTTAAAGAATGTCGATATTTTATTTCCTGCATAAATTGTTGCGGATTATAGTTACATGAATACCTAAACGACAAATGCTAATAATAACAAGTCACTAAAATATTAAATTTCTGGACGATTCGGTATATCAGAAGGAGAATAATGAAATATTTGTTAAAATCTTCACCATGGGGATAATAGAGAGAGAAAAATCGTAACTATTATTTTATTACTTTAATATAACTATTACATATTTTTGGAATCAGAATCAAACATTCTATCTAATAGGCAAAAAAATATAATTTTGCATTTTTGGAATCTCTACTCAATACAAAGAACAGTGTGTAAAGGATTTTTTTTATTTTGTGTTTTACAAAAGTTATTCAACATTCAAGTTTGATTTAATTCATTACGCGTCAAACACCACCTGCCGGGTAGATTGATCTGGTGACGTCACAGAACAGGAACTATCATAGTGCAAGTGAACACAAAGTGGGTAAAACACATTGTTAAATGTAAACAGGTGTTGCTATATTTTGTGTTATGATAGTTGTGAAATTTTAAGTGAAGTAATTACGTATTTATAATGATCAAATCCTCAAAATCATAATATTTCTGGTGTATCGTGTCGATGGGTAAAAATATTTAAATATAACCACCAGAAAAAAACTTATATCCAAGTTCCAAAAAACGAAAAACGTAGGAAATTGTGGTTAAAGATGATTAGATGGGATCCGAGGAAGTTTTCGAAAAAAAGTTGCGTTTCTGTCTGCGAGGATCATTTTGATGTGAGTAATTAAAAAAATTATGTAAAAAAATAAATAATAAAAATAAATATGCAGAACAGGAACTATCACAGTGCAAGTGTACACAAAGCAGGCAGAACACGTTATTAAATGTAAACAGGTGATGTTACAGTTTGTGTTATGATTGTTGTGAAATTTTAAGTGAAGTAAATACATATCTATAATAATCAACTCCTCAAAATCATCATCTTACTGGTGTACCGATGTGTAAAAATATTTCAATAAAACCACCGGAAAAACTTATTGTTCAATAAATCGAAAATGGTTACAAATAGCCATATGGATGTACGCACAAGAAATGTTCGTTTTTCAATTCTACATCACATCGTCCAAAAATATGCAGGATGTTCCATTTGAAAAAATTGAGAAAATTCGGTTCAAATAGTTGTAAATTTAAAATTTATTTTTGGCCACCCTGTATGCTTTTAGGATGTGAAATGTGAAATGAGTTTAATCACACAGATGTCTCATAACTGGTACTAACATATTTTATCTTAAAACTGATAATTGTGACTGTAGTGATTTTTTTAATATGCGTGTAAATGGCATAATTTAACAAAAAAAATCAATACATCCAAATGTCGGGAGAAAGTTTATAATAATACAGGACTGAATGGAAGGCCACAAAGAGGTTTCAAAAAATGTTCTGATATACATGGCATTCCATTTAAAATAATGTCAGTTGACCCTGTACAATCGTCTTGGCTCTCCCTGTATATTCGAAAATAATTTCCAATTATAGACTTTTTTGTCTAGTTTATTTATGTTTTTAAATCAAGTTTCTAGCTATCATAGAACTCGACATACCCAAGTCGGACGCACTATGACCCCACCCTGTATAATTATATCTACACTTAATATTGACAGTTTTTTTTTGTGGGGATTTCGGTCAGGTATAACTAATTTAATTTTTTTTTCTAACGTTTCGGTTTATTACAACATCATCAGAGAACTACAATTAAAATAATATTTTAAAAACATAGTTATGGTTATTTTTACATTAAAATTTACTTACACTATTAATTATTAGGAATTTGTTTTAAAATTTTGTTACATGTTGTTTGGTTGTCTGTTTTAACAATATACCTGACCGAAATCCCCACAAAAAAAACCCATCAATATTAATTGTTTTTAATGGTCAAGAAAAGAATATATATATATATATATATATATATATATATATATATATATATATATATATATATATATATATATATATATATATATATATATATATATATATATATATATATATATATATATGTTAAATTCGTTTTTCGGGTATACTCCCACGTAGGTGATAGGCCCCGAGAGGGACCGTGGTTGTCTGAACGACGTTTCGGCAGAATCTCATCTGCCATCTTCAGGTTCTAACAGATAACTGCTTACTGCGGCTTCTGGTTACTCGAACTGAAATGACGTTTTCTGGATCTGGCAGTTCTTTATATACTCTACCTATGCTAAGCCCGTACATTAAAACAGAAATTTTATATATATATATATATACCGGGTGGCCCAGGGACTAGGGAACCCCCAAATTTTTTCTACAATTTTTGAGATAGAAATTTAAAATTTGTAGGGATGAATCAAGACAAAAAATTGTAATTTTTTGATCCACCCGCGCCAAAAAAGTCACTTCCGGTTTAAGCGGAAGTGACTCCAACTTTCTTATTTTAAATAGCACCCTGTATATTTAGGTGATTTTTCTGATGAATATTTAATTTCTCTTTATAAAGCTTTTTTCAGATTTAAAATCGGTTCATAAATAACCCAGACAATTACATTTGTTTGTTTCTTTTAAGAAGGCCATGAATCTAATAAACGAAATACATTATAAATAAAATAATTGTCAACACTCGTTGTAAGGGTGTCTACCATCATTACTATTATGTAATTGTAATTATTTCTCATATCGTTTATTTCTTTATTTATGTTTGTTTATTTTTTTTCGATATGTTTATTTTTTTACATTTCGTACTACCATAACTTGCTTATTTTGAATAGCATCCTGTGTGTTTTATGTGGTGTTTTTCTTCTCATCAAATTATTCTCTCCGATGATGTATGTATTTGTTATAATAATAACGTTATTAATGTACAAAATGTCGAACATAAAATATTCCTGATACTATTTTCACTCTTTTCCATGAGTAGGCTGTGTACTCGTATACCTAGGTACGTGAAAATGTAATTTTTAAGTGATCCAATTGTTTACACTTATCAAATTATACCTAATGTAGTATAATAATAATAGTAATAACAAAAAGCATAAATTTATTTAATAATTAAACATGTACATCTACCCTACCCGACAAAACTATTCATTGCAAATAAAGAAACTAGGAAGTAAGTTTTGGAAGACCAGAGTTATAAACTAGAAAATAATGAAGAAATAGTGAGTACTATACATTGAACTAAAAGTACAGAAACTTATAGAAACTGAACTAAATTAAATGTTAAACATTTTCTGTAAATTTCACTTAATTATTTGCAAAATACGTTTTACTTTAGAGAATTTATCTATTGCTCGAGAAAGAATGTTATTTTTCCAGAATGGAGCTCCGCCCCATAATACACTTGAGGTTAGAAGATATTTAAATAATCGTTTTGGAGATCACTGGATAGGTACTCATGATCCAACTAGAGGGTGTGAGAACACCGGACTTGAGTCCATTAGACTATTATTTGTGGGGATATTTAAAAAATAATGTATATTCTCAGCAGCCGACTACTAGAGAAGATCTCGAGGATAGAGTGAGACAGGCAATTAATAACATAAATCCCCAAAACTTACGAAATGTAATGAGAGAACGTTCAGAAAGAATTCGTGCTTGTATTCAAGCAAACCGAGGCCATTTTGAACAAAATTTATAAGGTTTTAGTTATTTAACATTTAATTTAGTTCAGTTTTTATAAGTTTCTGTACTTTAGTTCAATGTGTAGTACTCACTATCTCTTCATTATTTTCTAGTTTATAACTCTGGTCTTCCAAAACTTACTACTTCCTAGTTTCTTTATTTGCAATGAATAGTTCATTTTGTTGGGTAGGGTAGATGTACATGTTTAATTATGAAATAAATTTATGCTTTTTGTTATTACTATTATTATTATACTACGATAGGTATAATTTGATAAGTGTAAACAATTGGATCACTTAAAAATTACATTTTCACGTACCTAAGTATACGAGATACACAGCCTACTCATAGAAAAGAGTGAAAACAGTATCAGGAATTTTGTGCATTAATAACGTTATTATTATAACAAATACATACATCATCGGAGAGAATAATTTGATGAGAAGAAAAACACCACATAAAACACACAGGATGCTATTCAAAATAAGCAAGTTATGGTAGTACGAAATGTAAAAAAATAAACATATCGAAAAAAATAAACAAACGTAAATAAAGAAATAAACGATTTGAGAAATAATTACAATTACATAATAGTAATGATGGTAGACACCTTTACAACGAGTGTTGACAATTATTTTATTTATAATGTATTTCGTTTATTAGATTCATGGCCTTCTTAAAAGAAAACAAACAAATGTAATTGTCTGGGTTATTTATGAACCGATTTTAAATCTGAAAAAAGCTTTATAAAGAGAAATTAAATATTCATCAGAAAAATCACCTAAATATACAGGGTGCTATTTAAAATAAGAAAGTTGGAGTCACTTCCGGTTAAACCGGAAGTGACTTTTTTGGCGCGGGTGGATAAAAAAATTACAATTTTTGTCTTGATTCATCCCTACGAATTTCAAATTTCTATCTCAAAAATTGTAGAAAAATTTGGGGGTTCCCTAGTCGCTGGGCCACCCGGTATATCTACACTTAAGAAAATAAAGGAGGGTTAACTCTTCTAAGACTCATCCTGTACGTATTTCTATGGTAATTTATATAAAAAATAAATATTGTTGTTATTATTGCTCAAATGAACAAATTCTGCTTCAATTTATGGCATTCCTTGTTTTAGGAAAAAAAGCAATGCGGTGAAGGATTCATAACAGCACTAGTGCGGTAATGAGAATCTTATCGAAACTGTTGAAATTAATGTTATTATTGTTTAATTTTAATTAAAGCAACACGAATTGCACTCTTCAATTTTTATATAGTTAGTTTTTGACAGTTTTTGTCACTGTACTTTTTGATATACAGTGTGGAAATTAAGTAACGCATAAATTCAGCAATTCCGTTGATATTAATTTTTTGGAAAAAATCTCGAAGGGGTATAGCGACTTTAACTTCAGCAAATATTTTTCAGTCTATTTTCAGTTTCTTATGTCATTTATTTTTAAATTATGACGTCATCGACTATTTTTTTAAATGACAACCTATATTTTTTATTATTGATTTTGGTAGTAGTTTTTATTCCGGTTCCGACCGTATAAAATTTTCAATATGTTATTATTTGAAAAAATCGAGAAAAACAGTATTAAAGTTCAAATAACAAAAAATTCATTAAATTAGGAAAATTTATCTAGTTGCCGGTGTATCACATTAGTTCGATTTTTCAACTATTTGTATAATTTCAAAATAAAAACGAATGTGCTGTCGATAACTTTCCGTCAAACTTAGGCAACTAGATAAATTTTCCCAATTTAATGAATTTTTGTTATTTGAACTTTAAGACTGTTCTTCTCGATTTTATTCAAATATAACATATTGAAAATTTTATACGGTCAGAACCGGAATAAAAACTACTACCAGAATCAATAATAAAAAATATAGGTTGTCATTTAAAAAAAAGTCGACGACGTCATAACTTAAAAAATAAATGACATAAGAAACTGAAAATAGACTCAAAATATTTGCTGAAGTAAAAAGCACTATACCACTTCGAGATTTTTTCCAAAAAAGTAATATCGACGGAATTACTGAATTTATGCGTTACTTAATTTCCACACTGTATAACAAAAAACCGTATCGGTCACTTATTGGCTCTTTAATGTATTTAGCAGTGTCCACACTTTCAGATATAGTGCATGCTATTTATTTTCTAAGCCAATATAACACTGATCCGAGAAAACTTTATTAGATCGCTGCGAAGCACATTTTAAGATATTTAAAAGGCACCATAGACTATGGCTTGGTATATCATATGACAGGAAAACCGCTTTTGGATTTGTCGATGCGGACTGGGGAGTAAATTTGGATGACCGTATTTCATACAAAGGTTTAGTCTTCAAACTGGCAAACGCCGCCGTAACTTGGCAAGCTAAAAAAACAAAGAACCGTTGCGTTATCCAGCACGGAGGCCGAGTACATGGCATTAAGTGCGGCAGCAAAAGAAACAGTCTATTTACGAAATTAACTGCAAGAAATGGGTTACATGGAGATAGAGGATGAACCTATCATTATAAATTGCGATAATCAGGGAACGCAGAACTTAATGAAAAATCCAATATACCATTCACGCACTAAACACATCGATATCCGCTATCATTACGTAAGAGAGATCTTCAAGAGAGGTGAAATCGATGTGAAATAAATATGTTCCCACCAACGCAATGATTGCAAAAGTCGCCATGGTCCTAGTCATAACAAATTTGATCGTGCGTGAACATCACTGATGTTTTTCGTTAAAGAATCGTAGAGAAGAAAAAAATATTGGCCCAACTATTTTACTTTCCTATTTTGACAAATTTATTTTATTATATATCAAAAAGTACAGTGACAAAAACTGTCAAAAACTAACTATATAAAAATTGAAGAGTGCAACTCGTGTTGCTTTAATTAAAATTAAGAGGGCTAATCGAATCAGTGTTTGTAAGGTAATATTTCAAAATTTATTTCTTCCATACGGTTTGGTCAAATTACACCAAATTTGGAGGATCAGTAGTTGAAAGAGTACTAGAGAGTACATGTATATCTATATTAATTAATTTTCACTTTATGTAGGGAAAATTTATACTGTAAATATAAGTGAAATTTGAACGTGATTAGCTCCTGAATTATGATATCAATCGGTAAAATTTGATGTAAAATTCATACATGTCTTCTAGAATAAATCTTCATAATTATGCTCAGCAAGTTTCAAACTTTTATTCCGTACTATTTGGTTAAAATGAGTTTTCTAAATAAGTATCTTTGTCACTACAAATGGAGCAAGGAAGTGTTACCTCTATCGGGAATCGGACCTCAATGAAGTCGGTGAATAAAACATCAAGTAAAGGTATAGTCAAGAGCAAAATTATTCAGCGGCGCATGTATAAAAACTTTCTAGAGTGTGACACAGTTATCCGAAGCTTTTTCCCGACTAGGCCCCTTAAACAATAATTATATTAATTTCAACACCCCCTCTCAACACGGGTTTATTTCTTCAAATCCAAACTCACGAATAAATTTGTTATGACTAGGACCATGGAGACCTTTGGCAAGTACATCGGCAATCATTGCGTTGGTGGGAACATATTTCACATAGATTTCACCTCTCTTGAAGATCTCTCTTACGTAATGATAGCGGATATCGATGTGTTTAGTGCGTGAATGGTACACTGGATTTTTCATTAAGTTCTGCGCTCCCTGATTATCGCAATTTAAACTTAAGTTAGTTTTTCTAATAGCCTATAACAACACGACGTAGATAAATTTCATTTGCAATCCACAGCGCACACAGTTGAAGGACCTCAATAAAATTAAAATAACAGTTAGTAGCATGTGAAAATAAGTACCACTTACCCCAAAGGAGACTTGCAAATTCATAAAATAACAATTTTACCTCTAATTAAGTTGTTTACGTTCATTAGCTTGCCCTTTTTAAAACGACAGAAACACACAGGTTGAGGCAATTATCTCAAGGGAGTGCAAAATATAGGTAAACAATTTATTGGTCTAGAAAGTGATTTTAAAAAACAACCAGTACACAACTAAATTATTGTTTATCCACATTAAAATTTAATTTAAAAAAGGGAAAGCTGGAAATGCGGAAAAGTCACGATAAATAAACACGGTGGCCATTTTAAACGACTGCCCTCTTCTAAGTTATATATTTTTAATATATTTTCATTTTAAAAATACTGTACCATATAATTTTTCTCTCTTTTGTAAACAGATCGTAAAGAGGACCTGGAAGACACCAAAAAATTTATTTGTACACTTTTGATAACATTCTTCAAGCTGATTTGTGGAGCAAATAAATATTTCTCAGTCTTTACAGGCAGTCGACTGGGAAGTGGAGCTAGTCGTCGTCATTGGCAAAATAGCCCAAAACGTGAAAGCCGAAAATGCATTGAACTATGTTTTTGGTTATACGGCCACACAGGACCTGACGGCAAAAGACTGGACTAGTAGAAACGGAGGACAATTTGTACTGTGTAAAAACATGGACAATTTTTGCCCTCTCGGACCTTGTGTCGTTACGAAAGATGAGTTGGGTGATCCTCACAACATACAAGTCAGAACTTGGGTGAATGGTGTTTTGAAACAAAATGGCAACACGAACGAATTGATTCATGGAGTTGACAAACTCATCGAATACTTATCTAGGTAAAGTTCCACGTATTTATAGATTTTTACTTTTATGACATGCAGTTGTAAGGTGTATACTCAAACACGTGAAATACTTTTCTATTGGGGAGTATATTTTCTGTAGGGCCATATGGTGTTACTGCCGGTATACATATTCCTGGCCTGATAAAATGAAATTTCCCGACTTTTCCAGATTTTTCAGATGACTTTGCAAACTTTGTTCGTAAATAAAGTTGTCTATAAAAAAATTCGTTTAGCTTTCTTAATCATAAACTGACAAAATATCAATGCCTACTTGAATTTAAAATCGTCTGGAATATTATGACATTTTTTCATATACTTACAGTCTATGTTTTGATTTTTCGTGATATTTCACGATGACTGATAACTGACTGCTTGACAGTATCAAATATTGTAAAGTTAACTATACTGGCAGTTATATGTCAGCAATATGGCGCGCGTTGCCATTTTGTTTTAGTCTCGCATAAAGTCGATTAAATAAAAATAATAATGAATATTTTATGTTTATTAATTTTAAAAAGATAATCAAGAAAACTAATAAACAAATAATGAGATAAGTAACAGTGAAAATAATTTAACAGAATATTAAAAACATTGATAAATTCAAATAGATACATGACAAACAAATAAACATAATAATTGGTATTAACAGCGCATTTAACAAAAATAACAATTCATAAACAACAATAATAATAATAATCATAATAATAATAATAACAATTGCAGTTGCACACTTCGAGGCTCTGTGCCACAAATATCTCGAGGGGCCAGAAGAAGTGTGCCCGACAATCAGTACGGAAGAAGTCCAACAAGCTTATTGATACCAAGAATTTTGCTGCCCCGGGTTCAGACGGCATTAACAACTGGTGGTGGAAGAAATTTCCTTCCACTTACCGCCTTCTGGCGAGTTTTCAACTCATGGTTGAACGAGGGGCAGCAGATTCCAGACTGGTTTGTCGAGGGACGTGTTGTGTTTATCCCCAAAAAAGGGGTATCTTTCCGATCCGAAGAATTATAGGCCGATCACTTGCCTCAACTCCTGCTACAAGATAATCACACGTATCTTGTCTGCTAGGACACTGAGGTCTGTTGATCCGGTCTTCCAGCAGATACACGAATAGCGTGGTGCCAAGAAGGGCACGGCAGGTTGCAAGGAACAGCCTGCTGATATACCGCTGTATTACACAGAATTCTGTGCAATACAAGCGGAATTTATCGATGGCCTGGGTTGATTACCGTAAGGTATTTGACACAACATCGCATGAGCTATTGTTTCACTTGCTCGAATGTTTTACAGTACCAGCACCACTAGTGAGATGCATACAAGGCAGGCTGCTGCCGCTCTGCAAGACTCGCTGCACCATAACATCAGGTGCACAGCGGGTCACGACAGAGCAGGTGGCATTTAGGAAAGAGAATTTTCCATGGTGACTCCACTGAGTCCTCTCCTTTTCTGCATCTCACTGCTACCGTTGTCTGTTGGGCACCGTTCCAAACCCATGGATATCAATGTGAACAACCCAGCGACGAAAGCGATAAGGTCACCCATCTATTTTATATGGATGATCTTGAACTGTAATGCCATGGAGGGCGCGAATTACAAAACGCGCTTAGAGTGGTGTCCTTCAAAGACTATAACACGCGAGCCAATGGTATGGAGTTCGGGTTGACAAATGTGCAGTAGTTCACCTCAAGAGAGACATCGATGCGGGGAATTCTCTGAAGATGCGCAGCTCTAACACGGAAGCATCCTAAGACATCTGGATGCCGGAGAGACCTATACATATCTGGGTGTGCAACAAAGGTACATCCAGGATGTAACACAATAAATGATAAAAAAAAAAAATCTCTCCGCGGCAAGTCACAGACATCGCCTCCGAACAAGGTGTCTGCAACTAATATGCTTGCCGTTCCGGTTCTGCTCTACTTCTTCGGAGTCGTAAAGTGGACGGTAGATGAGCTGCGCCAATTAGACAGAGATACCCACAAGATGATGAATATTCACCGAAATATTCATCCTAAATCGTCCGTTCCTCGTGTGTACCTCCAACGAGAACGTCTTGAGCCTGGAGTGTACGCATGGCAGAGTAGCACTGAGTATGGCATGTAACCTCCTCAGGGGCTGAGATCCCCTCTTGCGGTTTGTAAAACATCACGAAACTGTAGGAATGAGAGCAGGATTGTTCAAGGCAGCAAAAAGAGTAGCAGATGAACTCAGTCTCGCATTCAACACCAGGCGTGGTGGCCGGCGAGGTGCTGATGTCGAGTTTAGACACAGGTCTATTCTTACACTTAACTCCATACATCCAATTTTAACTTTAAAATAAATATTACTACATTGCATGGCATGGCACGAAAGTTGACAAAAAGAAGAAGAGGGAAAAAATTGTTAATATTCTTACAGATTAGTATTGACATTTCTTAAATATTTCTGCAGGAGGAAATAATTTATTATAGTGAAATTGAGGATGAAAATAGAATAATAATAATAATAATAAAAAAAGCCACTGTCTTTAAGTAGTAATAATTTAAGTTTTCTTTTTAAATGTACAGTGATACACAGTCTTTTTCTGTTGCATACATGATTTTGCTATTTTTATCTTTTATGCACACACAAAGCAGGCACTCTAATTAAATTTTTTCCAATACTGTATATACTCAGAGACATTAGACTTTGTGGTAAGTTGTTATATAAATTTATAGCATTGTAACTAAAAGATTTTTTTAAAAAAGGATGTATTAAATTTTGGAATTACATACAACTAATTTGAACGGATATTTATTACATGCTGATGGTTTCTACGAATAAATTTTCCATTAATGTAGGAAGGTGCAGAGGAGGTAATGACACAGTGAATGAAAACCAGAAGTTGAAATTTTATACGGTTATCAATGTTTAACCAATAGCTTAATTCTTGCTAATATACCCCTATCAAATTTGCGTAGCTCATAACTAAGTCTACAACAGGAATTCTGAACTTTTTTAATCCGATTTTTATCGACAACGTCTAAACAAGGTCCATGATTAAAATTGCAATAATATAAATGAGATAGTACTAAGGATTGACATAATTCTTTACGTAAGTTAAAGTTAAGTATGTGACGATTTGATTACAGCAATTTTAAATTTTGGTAACACTTTTGAATTACCATGTTTATTTGCATCGTAAATTTTAAATTATTTCATATATTACATCCTAAACTTTTAGCAGACTTAACAGTTGCAATAGTTTCACCATTTATTTCTATTTTAATTTTATCCACTTTATCTAATATGTTTTTTCTGCCAAAATGTAAAGCCATACATTTTTTAGGATTTAAAGTTAGATCATGGCTTGCTGATAGCTAGTTTACAAATATTATGTAAAGTTTCATTAATTTTATTTTGAGCAGTATTTATGTTACATAATTTAAAGCTATAATAGACTTGAGTATCATCAGCGTAGGCTTGGTGTGGTATAGAAATTTGGTTTAGAATGTCAGTGGTATATATATAACAAAAAACGATGGCCCCAGTATAGAACCCTGCGGAACATTAGTTATCAAAAAAAGCTGATGATGAAAATGTGTCCCCTACGCGAACAATTTGACACCTGTTACACAGACAGGGAATTTACAAATTTAACTGCTAATTCATTGAAGCCATAATATTGAAGTTTCGCAATAATTAATTTATGGTTGATAGTATCGAATGCCTTTGAATAATCCAGGAAAACTAAAACCGTCGACATATTTTCATCAACAGCTTTAACAAAATCATCTGTTACTTGACTCAGTGCAGAGGCTGTACTATGACCTGCTCTAAACCCTGACTGAAGAAGTTATGTTCATTAATAAATATTTCTGTACATTAGATTTTCTAAAATTTTAGATAATGCAGGGAGAATACTGATTGATCTTAAATCATTCAATGATAAAGGATTAGATATTTTAGCTATAGGAGTAACCAAAGCACATTTCCAATTTGCAGGATAATATCCTTTTTCAATACAACAATTTATTAAATGTGTGAGGTATTTATCAATAAATGGAATAGAGTACTTGATCATTTTGATTGAAATATTATTATTACCGTATGCATTTGACTTTAATTTTATTAATAGCATTAGTAACATCTTGGACAGTGGAAAATTTAAAACTGAATTTATTTTCATGATAAAAATTAATACTCATCATCTGTTAAATCAAATTAAGTCATCTATAACAACTATACAATAAGTACATACAAGATACGAGTAAGTAAGTGTATAATTTCGACCATGTTTAAACAAAACATAATTTT
The DNA here is from genome assembly GCA_029963845.1 of Rhamnusium bicolor. Lineage (NCBI taxonomy): Eukaryota > Metazoa > Arthropoda > Insecta > Coleoptera > Cerambycidae > Rhamnusium > Rhamnusium bicolor. Next base: position 153,602 of record JANEYF010005713.1, on the reverse strand, counting down.
CTCAAAATAAAAGAATCATATCATTCTTTTAAATTATGATATGATTTAAATCTCCTCCATCATTTCACTAATGGAGTCTGATTCTTTTTCATTTTTTGAATCAGAATCAGATCCTGCTAGTGGAGTGATAAACGGAAGCATCTCTTCAAAAGATATACATAGGTGCCATTTCCTGTATCCATTCTCTCCCCCATCAGATTTTCACAATGCGCACAAAAATTTTAGTACGGAACGAAAGCATCCATTATTAGTAATTAATTACTAACTGAATTCGACGTTTAAATTCTTGAAAGGTATTTCGTAAAGTCTGGGATAATTGAAGCAAATGCATCTCGAATTCTTTGCTTAAGGTGTTCTAGATTTTGTAGTTTCGTTCGATGTACAATTGTTTTTAGATATTCCCACATAAAAAATGTAGTGGGGTTAGATCTGGTGAATTCGGTGGTCATTCGCGAGATCCTCCCTTACCTATCCATCGTCCAGAAATTGTCTGATTCAAAAAATTGTGCACAATTCTACCATAATGAGGAGGCTTTCCCGGCCTGTTAAAAAAATACTCTATTCAATAAATTTATCGGTAGCTGCTGTACAAAAAATTGCTGCAATATTTGAGGGTACGAAATTCCAGTAACCGTGTCTTCCTTGAAGAAAAAGGTCCATAAATACAATCCTGGGTTAAATCGCACAAGACATTAACCTTTGGCGAATATACGGATTATGTTCTCCCCAAATTCTTTATTCAAAAGGCGAAGTCTAGCCTAAGCTATTCAACTTAACCTTATGATCTGTTTCTAATCGTTGAAAGAAATCTCGAGCAGTGTCCATTCTTTTTGCATAGTGTACTTGACGAAGATGATGCAATACATACATTTTATACGCTCTCAGCAACGCACCGACGAATTGACTTTTTTGGATTTCCAACATAGGTCAAACGAACAGCATTTATGGTTTCTAAAGATTGCCTTGGTCTTCCAATAGACTTTTTTTAATTTAAACTTGCAGTCTTTGACAATTTCTTTACCCATCGACGAATTTTATTCTTATGAGGCAATTGTTTGCCTCTTTAAAAACGCCTTTGGGCAAAAACAATGGAGCCAGTTTTATTATGTAAGGCCACTATTTGCGCTTTTCCTTGTGATGACATTTTACTTTTATCAAATGACATAAGTAAGCCTGGCCAAGGTCATTAATCCTACAGAGACGTACTAGGTATGCATCATATCATAATACTTGAATAAGTACAATAATAAAAACAAAAAATATTTTATATATTGTGATGTATGTTTTTGTACTATTTCGTTCGCTTTAAATTCTTTTTTATGTATTTCCTTATATTTTGTAAGCTTAGTGCTGCACATTATTATTAAACTGTTAAATGACGTTCACACATGTACATTCTATATCTAAGTGATAACTAATAATAAATAAATAAATAAATAAAATAAATGGAAATAAATTTTATTAATACTGGTACACTTTATAAAAATATGTACAAAACTCACCTTCTTAAGCAGATTTATGAAGTACCTTGGTTGTCGTTATCACCAACTAGAGCACTTCTATAATAACTGTGTAGCATCAGATATGTTTCTACAGTTGTCTCAGTAAGCGATGTTCGCTGTGGTGAAAAAATATGTTTGTATTTTGAAAAAGACCGTTCGACATCTACGGAAGTAATACAGGCATAAGTAAAACACTCTGTGAACTCACTTAACTCAGCTGTAGATGCACCATCACAAATTTGTCTTAATTTGGTAAAACCAGGATCTTTCCGTAATACACTCTCAAATTTTTCAATAACGGGCTTATTTTTTGCGTCATTTATAGTCTGTAGCTGTGTATTTACGTCGTCCATTATTTGCAGCGATTCCACTAACGGCAACGAAGTATTTTGCAATTTTTCTATTGCGTCGTGTAGTCCTCTATAATTGTTATAAATAGTTTTAAATCTGTTTCAAGGAAAACATCTTGAAAGCTTGTCTGGCTTTCCTTAATAGCTGCAGCCTCGTTAGGGTTGAACTGTAGTATCACAGCTTTTAGTTGTTAAAAATATTCAGCATAATAAAAGGCTGCCTTCAACCACGTTCCCCAACGTGTAAGAATCGGCTCTGGTGGTTTCGGAATACCAGGACACAGTGTGTGAAATGCTCGAAGTCGTTTAGGGGATTTGAGAAATACTTTTTTGTATTTGCTATTAATGCATCTACCTCTGGAAAACATTTTCGAATCGTTTCTGCTACAAGATGGAACGTATACACTTTACACGTAATATGTAAAAACCTACAATCGTGTCTTTGAAAAAAACAGCCCACCAAACGCATTGTCGCAGCATCGTCGGTCACAAACATCAACACTTGATTTGTTGACAGTTCAAATTTTTCGAAAGTTTCCAACACCACCCGCGTAATTGTTTCGCTAGTACACGTAGTTAGTATTTTTCTAGCTAGTAAAAAGTGGAAATGTTGGTTTAACAGGGTCGAGTACACGTACTATAACATTTAAAATAGATTTTTTTTACAATCTGTCGTCTCGTCAACACATAATCACAGCCGTGTATTTTTTAATGCACATTTAATTCTATTTACAATGTCTTTACGAACACTTGGTACATATATACGTAACGATGAACAATTTGGTAAATTCACCTTTGGATTGTATTTATTCCAGAACTCCCGAAATGTTGGTTTATCCAATATGCTCAGGGGAACATCACAGGCAATCAGCATTAACAGTAAATCAAACATAAACTGAGGTTCCAAAGAAGACACGCCATTTTTAAAATTTTTATGCCGGTTACTATTGACATGAATTTTGCAGCCGTATTTATTCCAGCACATTAAGTCTTGATCACAAACTTTACAAATTATTTTACATCCATCATAGAATAAATCCGGAAATTCAACGATAAATTTATTCACTTTATCAGCGTACGGTCTTTCTCTACTCTTTACGCTCAACATTATTTATTATTTATTAGTACTCTATGCATCGACCGTCAGATAACAACTGATGTGTGTCGTGTAATCGTCATCGTAAACAAGCGTGCGATGGCATTGGTATTGCGCCCGACCCTGAATCTACCATCGCTTGGCCAGTATTAGACATAAGTAGTTGGAGAGTACTAAACCAAAAAATCCAGGAATACTTGATGATATAATTTTTAAATTATTTCAATATGATTTTCATGAGGCATTGAATTATAGCAACTTAATTTTGCACAATTTATTTATGATCACGGTGCATGCAGCAAAAGCATTTTACATGAAAAAAAAAAGTTTCATCACAGTAGGTCGACTTTGCACTTTCTGAATAAAGAAAGTTAAATAATAATAATAATAGCTAATTACTAAGAACAAAACATAAAAAAGTATTCTCTGACTAATCTCAGAAATGAATAATAATCACTGATACGTAAATAAGTAAATGGAAGCAAACTGTGTATGTTTAATTATGTTTCTTTGATAATCCCGTTAATGCTTGAACAATCATTTTCCTCATTAACTTATTTGAGCACTATGAACTTGTGTTATTAACTTTTGGACATTTGGGAGGTTTCAGTTACAAACTAAAGTTGCCGTCTTTGGTATGAAATTATAATTACACAGGCGTGTATACGAAAGCTTCTTTGTGCATGTACATACGTCGTGCTCATTTGAAAAGTTCAACTCACGATATCTTAGAAACAGGAAAGGATAAGAAAATGCAGTTACGACGGGGGAATCAAATAAATTTCGACGTGAATATCACCGTATCACTTAAGACAATAAGCCTAAGAATAAAATGTAGTTGATAGAAAAATTCAGTAAAAACTACTAATACAAAAACTTAAAAAATGTATAAACGATTAATAACAATGAAGTAAATGAAACCTGTATTATATCGGGTGGTCCAAAAAAAACCGGAATTTTTATTTTCGTTTATAACTTTTTTGATTATTTACCGATTTTAATTTTTTTGGGGTAGTTTGAAAGCCAACACTTTCTACTAAAATATTAAATGTCAGAAATTGACATAGTTTATAAATCCAATATGGCGGATGAGATCAAATTTACCTAATAATTAAAAATCGTTGAAATTTTTTCTAAATGGCAAATTAAATGACAGTTTTTTTTAATCTTGAAGCTTGGTCTTCTAAGAATATTTTGACGTATAGACCACGAAAATCGGTTAAAGACTTACAAAAAGATGATTAATATAGTGAAAGGTGGTCTAAAAAACAGGAATATTTATTTTCGTCTATAACTTTTTTGATTATTTACCGATTTTAATTTTTTTGGGTCGTTTGAAAGCCAAGGCCTTCTACTAAAATACTAAATGTCAGAAATTGGCATAGTTCATAAATCCAATATGGTGGATGTGATCAAATTTAATCTAATCTAATTCAATAACGGACTGAAACAAAGACATAATTTAATTACAAATGTATTTAATTAAAGAACAATTAAAACTAATGCCCAAATAATGGAATATGACCTCCATTAGCATCCACAACGAATTGAACCCACCTGCGCCGACTGTCTATTGCTTTAGCATTTGTCTGCTGGTCAATTTCCTCCCAACACTCTAAAATTTGTTGTTGCAATTCGTCTAAAGTATTGAAATGGCGACCATTCTTGTATACCCTTCCTTGTAAATCACCCCATAAATAATAGTCACAGGGATTTACAACTGGACTATTAGGAGGCCAGTGTTCTGGTTCAATAAAATTTACTCCTCGGTCCCTTAAAAATCCAAGTGTATAGTTGCAGGTCCTAACATCGACTAACCTGCATCAGTAGAAAATCGGCCATTACATCACTAATTTGAGGTAATATTGGTCCCAGAACAACTTCGCAATACTGTTGAGAATTAAGCCGTATTCCCTGATTAATGAAAATTATACTAGTTTTAAAACCTTTACAAATTCCCGCAGATACCATAACATAGGTGCTGAATTTATCCCTTTCCCTAAGTAAGCGATCTAATGGGATACCGTTTCTTCTTTCGTTTTCTAAAACGCATAGTCTATCATAATGACTATTTTTTGGTGGAGTAAAACTAAAATTTTTTCGTCCGTAAACAAAATGTTGCTAATTTGTTATCGTGTTCTGAAATGATTCAAAAGGTATCGGCATCGCAGTAATCGACGTTCCTTTAGTGCTGGTGTCAGTCTAAACGTATATACCCGTTTAAGAAACTTCATATGTAAGTCTTTTTTAATTATCCTGTTGACAGAACTTCTACATATTGCAGTTTGTTGAACTGTGACTTATACTCAAACTGGAATGCGGTAACCTTACAGGGCTAATTGCCAAATTGGCGACCTGTTCAATGTTCTCCTGAAAAATATTCAAAAATATTAAAATTAAGCTGCTCTATCTTTTCTTTATATTAACACTAATTACAAAGTGTAATAAATACGTACCTCTAGTCCTACTGATCTCGGCCTACTACTTCCTTGACGTCTTTCAATCGTTCCAGTTTCTCGAAACTTACATGCAAAGTCATAAATACAACTCTTTTTAAAGTTATTGTCTGGAAATCGTTGTAATATCTCGGAAACTTTGAGGCCGGATATCAATAAATTCTTATTGAAAATCTTGCCTTCATTTGACAACACCATTATAACAAAACTAGCATAAAACACTTATCTAAGCAACTGAAATGACAATTAATAATTATCTAAAGTATCAATGTTCATTTGTTTTGTAACCATGACGAAAAGTTTATTGTCATGGATAACTTTAACTTTTTTAAGAATTAACTTGAAACTGTTGTTATGAGGTATACCTTATGTTGTCAACTACATCTTTGTAAGTTTTTTACCGATTTTCGTGTTCTATGCGCCAAAATATTCTTAGAAGACTAGGCTTAAAGATAAAAAAACGGCCATTTAATTTGCCATTTAAAAAAAATTCCAACGGTTTTAAATATTAGGTAAATTTGATCACATCCGCCATATTGGATTTATGAACCATGTCAATTACTGACATTTAACATTTTAGTAGAAGGCGTTGGCTTTCAAACGACCCAAAAAAAATTAAAATCGGTAAAGAATCAAAAAGTTATAAACGAAAATAAAAATTCCGTTTTTTTTTTTTTTGGACCACCCGATATGTATGCAAGTTTTAGGAGGGTGGAACTTTTAAATATTTTTTTATTAAATTGTTGTAATCAACTCTTATATTTCAGTGTCCGATTATTTGTTAACTACATTTTGATGTAGGCTAAAAAATCATTTCACTAAAAATTCTCTTGTGGTAATTACTTTCATGATCTAAGATGCTGACATTGTCAAAATTAAAATTACGGTCACATGAAAAGTGATGGTGAGCTAGCATAGTAGTGTCTGGTCTTGTACTATATTTTTCTTTACATGAATTAATATGTTCACTATTTCTAGCTTTTAGGTGTTGTTTGGTTTGACCAATGTAAAATTTATTAAAATCGAGACAAGGATTTTATACACAACATCAGACTGAAATCCGATAAGAAGTTTATCTTTCATTGAAGAAAACATATTACATATTACACACTTCTTTAGTGTAATAAAAACTTAATTAATGTTTTCGTTATACAATATGGGCTTATATTCCGGGGCTCCTCAGCCCATCTTGATAAGGTATTCATAATAAAAAAGAAAATTTTACGTTGTGTGGTCGGAATACATCCACGGACACATTGCAGAGAAATATTTAAAAATATCGGTATTGTCTCTTCCATCGTTATATATACTTCTGTTAGTCTTAAATACAAAAAAAGCATGAACATCTGTTAACTAGAAATAGTTCAGTACATACCTACGATACACGTAACAAAAATAATCTACATTAACCATTTTCGAGGCTTTCTATTGGACAAAATTTTTATATGTACCAAGGAATTATTTGCTACAATAAGTTCATATTATTGTATGGAGTAATAATTAATAATTTTAGTACATTTAAATTGACGGTAAACAACTATTTATTAAATATGGCATTTTACCCCCTTACTGAATATTTGGAAATGCAATGATGTTCATAACGTCTCTTATATGTAAAGGGAAAAGGGAGGGGGGGGGAGGGGGGTTTTTTTTTTTGGGTTTTTTTTTTTTTTTTTTTTTTTGTTTTGTTTTGTGGGTGTGTTGGGGGGGGTGTTTGTGGGGGGGGTGGTTTGGGGGGGGGGGAGAGGTTTGGGGGGGGGGGGGGGGGGGAAATTTTGGGGGAATAATTTTTTTTTTTTTTTTTTTATGTGGTAGGGGGAGAGGATTAGAAAAAAAGAATTTGGAAGGGGGTATTTTTAAATTTTTTTTTTGGGGGAGGGGGGGGGGGGGGGGGGGGGGGGGGGGGGGGGGGGGGGGGGGGAGGAGGGGGGGGGGGGGAAGTTTGGGGGGGGTGATTTTTGATTGTGGAAGGGGGGGGGAGGGGGGGGGGGGGGGGGGAGAAAAATTATAAAATAAATTAAAAAGGAGGGGGGGGGGGGGGGGGGGGGGGGGGGGGGGGGGGGGGGGGGGGGGGGGGGGGGGGGGGGGGGGGTGGGGGGTTGTGTGGTAAGTTTGTAAAAAGAAAGGGGGGGGGGGGGGGGGGGGGGGGGGGGGGGAGGGGGGGGAGGGGGGGGGGGGGGGGTGTTGTGGAGGGGAGGGGGGGGGGGGGGGGGGGGGGGTAAAAAAAAAAAAAAAAAAAAAAAAAAAAATTTATATAATTTTTTTAATATAAAAAAGGGGGAAAAAAAAAGAAGGGTGTGGGAATTTGTGGGAGAAATAGGGAAAAAAAAGGAGAAAAATATTTTAAAAAAAGAAAAAAAAAGGGGGGGGGGGGGGGTTTTTTTTTTGGGGGGGGGGGGGGGGGAAAAAAAAAAAGGAGGGGGGGGGAAAGGGGAGAAAAAGGTTTTTTTTTTTATGCCCCCCCCCCCCCCCCTATTTAGGGAAAAAAAAAAAAAACGGGGGGGGTTTTTTTTCTGTCTGAAAAAGTTGGTTGGGTGGAAGGGATTTTATATTTTTTGGGGAGGGCAAAGGGGGGCCCCATTTTTGTTTTGGGGAAAAATTTTTTGGGAAAAAATTAAATGGGGAGGGGGGAATTAAAAAAATTTTGGGGACAGGGGGGGGGGGATTTACGGACACCAAGTGTGAAACATAATATCTTTAAGGTGAACGTCATCTTGCATACATTTTTCCACACTTTTTTCTATGTTCGCCATCACTCGACGTAAGGTTTCCGCCGGTATTTGGCTGGTTTCTTCCCGTATTTGCTCTTTCAATTCATTGATTGTGTTAGGACATGTTATGGAAACACGAATATTTAAGTAGCCCCACAAAAAAAACTGGCGATCAAGCAGGCCAGTTAATGTCATCGAATCGGGATATAGGTCGACCAGGAAAAAATTTCACGAAAATATGACGTATAGATATGGCGAATTGATCTCGAGCCGAATGTGTGTTGTTCGCAGTGATCATCTAGGGCGAGTCCATCACGATCATCTTCTGATCAGTCCAGTGAATCGAACATACCATGAACGTTGAAAGATTTGAGTTCAAATTTACTATAAATTACAGGTGATCCAGCTTTTGTTTAGTTTGGTATCATCTACACAATCTAAAAAACGAGGAAACCGCAGCTATGATAGTGTTATGCCAATTTACTTAAAAACAACGAAATCCTCAACGATGGTGGTGTACTTAATTATACAACATACATAGTTCTGCTATTTTATTGTCACCCATTGTAATGGCTATTTTTTCCACGCATCAATTTTGTGTCACTTTTTATAATAGCTTTTTCGCTATGTGTTTAATATTACTTTCTTATCATGTATTAGTAGTTTTGTTCGCGGTAACTGCTGAACTAGTTCCAAATATATTCGGAATCAATTAATATTTAAGTACGCATACACAGGTTAATTTCCGCATCGCGAACGATCAAAAACAAATTTCGCATCAGTGGGACAACAAAACGTATTCGGGATTAGGTACCGCGAACAAAGCTGATACTGCGAGTCCCTTTTTGTTCGCTAGAAAAATGGGCATAAAATGGATCGCGATGATTGCGAGCTGAGCGACTGGCGAGCTTTTCGCGAGCCGTTCACTGAGGCAGTACATATGTCACGAATCGTGTTCGTACTTGGTTCGCCATATGTATATCTACGCATATTAATAGTTGCATTTTCGCCATTGACATTTGAAACATATCAACCTTTTTAGATAATATTATAGTGGTTACACATTCTGAATAGGAGAGAAAATTTAGGAATATTAGAATGTGGAACTGAAAGAAAAAATTTGCGATCTTCGGGAATTTAAATTTGGAACATTAAAATTTAATTACTAGCGAATATTCAATTTTACACCTGACAAACACAAAAATAAAATTTTTAAAGTATTAACATTCGAAAAATGTCTACTTGTTCCAAATAGATAGCCAAGAGTGACTTATTTATTGGATTATTATATGTATGCCGTATAAGCGAGAGTTCTTTGTCAAAAATTACGCCAAGCTCCTCAAGTGTTGGAAATCATGGAAGGACTAAGTAGCAAACAGAGTAGGATTGGTTTTAGTTGTATAACTTATAACATTGCATTTAGACACATTTAAGTTTAGCTTATTTTTCACACACCAATTAAATATAATATGAGAGACTATTTTCTAGAAAGGTGCAGTCATCTAGGGAAGGAATTGTTTGGATGATTTTAAAATCATGGAGAAAACAGCAAACATCCGTAACATTTACAATATCATTAATAAATATGTTAAATAACAAGGGCTCGAGAATGGACCCTCGAGGAACACTCGTTGTTATAGCATATTTGACCGCGAGAAATCCACACTATTGTTTCCTATTAGAAAGATAGGAATAAAAGAAAGACAGTAAAATATATCATTACATTAAAATGCATACTTATCATTATTTAAAAATAATGATAAAAAAAAACATGTATTTTACAGTGCCAACTATAACACTATAGAAAATATCACAGAATTGTTGGTACAGGGAAGAAGGGTTTCTAATAATTTAATATAAACATAATTAATATTGAATTAGAGAATTTGCATCGGGTTCTCAAAAGTAACGAGTCCTAATACCCTTCCTAATTCAATTATTTCCACATTAATTGTTTATGTTACCAAATCCAATTAATTTGTTTTAATAAATGATAACTAAGTTAAGACGCTTAGTTTATAAACACATTTGAGACCTTAATTTTAGACGACATTTTGTAAACCATTATCAATAAAATTGTTTGAGTTTTGATATGCTGTATACACGTTTATTATGGTGTCATTTCCAAAATATTTTAATGTATAAATTGAACTGGATCTTCAATTAGCAGTTTGTTTGGTTTTTTATCTCCAGATTAATTGTTCAAACAGAATGTGTGGAATTAGTTTATTATGTACTTATATACAAGGTGTTGATTTTATGTCAATAAACATCAACAGTGTGTACAGGGCCTAAAAGCAAATGGAAAATCGTCTCGACTAGGTGCTCCTCAACAGTACTTTCTCATCAATATTTTCAAATTGATATGAAAGAAATAAATTGCTTTAATTGAAAATATCATTTCGATTTATTTTATTTATTTATATAAAATAATTAATATCGAAATAAACAAAATAAATAAGATTAACAAATAAGATGAGATAAATGAGTCAAATGAGACAAATGAGACAAATAAGACAAATTACATAAATGAGTTTAATGAGACAAATGAGACAAAAGAGATAAATGAGACAAATGAGATAAATGAGACAAACGAATACGAAATAAAACAAAACAAAATAATTCATTTTTCATTCATTTTAAATTGGATATGATGAGAAAGTACAGCCGAAATTTAACTGCGTCGATATGTTTATTATAATAAAAAGAGGCGTCTAACCAAGTTCACCACCTTGTTAATATCGGCTGTGGAGGTTCGAGAATTCCTGGAAACGATTTTTGAAATTCTTTAATGCGTTGTAGATTAAAAAAAAATCGTTTTGTGTTTACTATTAATTTGTCGACATCTTGATACTGACTGCTACGAATATATTTTGTCATACAGTGAAAGGTATATACAGTGCATTTTAATGAAAATTATCTGCCTTAAATAAATTTGGATAACTGATTCTTGCAAAAAACGCAAAAACACGTCAATAAGAGCAAATTATCCGTACTAAATTTAATAAAAGAGTGGGTACAGACAAGAAGATTTTTTTTTGCTAATGAAAAAACTACTCCTTTTTTATGACAAAGGCGTATTCTTTGATACTCTTTAACAAGTGAATTCATTGAATGAATGTAGTGTAGGATACGGCCTGGTTTCTTAACTATTTATTGCTACTATTACAATTATTTTCAAAATGGTGTACACTTTGCAAAAAAGAAATGATATTGTAGGTTTCTTCTACGAAAATAATGATTCGGCAAGGGCTGCTGCTAGAATTTTGAATACTACTTCCGGAAAAAGTACAACACATAAGTACGTAATTGAATTTATGCAAAAATTTGTGGTCGTGGCCGTTGTCGTTGTCGTGGTCGTTGTCGTGGACGTGGTCGTGGTCGGAGTCGTGGTCGTGGTCGCGTGTCAGTGTCATGGTCATGGTCATGGTCATGACCATGACAGTGACACGCGACCGCGACCGCGACCGCGACCACGACCACGACCACTACCAGACAACGACAACGACCACGACAACGACAACGACAACGACCACGACAACGACCACGACCACGACCACGACATCGACCTCGACAACGAGCATGACCACGACCATGACAACGACCACGACCACGACAACGACCACGATAACGACCACGACAACGACCACGACAACGACCACGACAACGACAACGACCAGGACCACGACCATGACCATAACAATGACAATGACCACACTGTACAATGACCACACTGTACACTGTAGACGGTAGACTGTACACTGTACTCGGTACACTGTACACTGTACACTTTACCATAACCATGAACTCGACGCTCGATACTCTACACCCTACACTCCACACTGTACACTCCACACTGTACACACTACACTGTACACTCTACACTGTACACTATACTTACGCTGTATACCGTACACTTTACCCTTTACACTGTACCCTTTACACTGTACACTTCACACTGTACACTTTACCCTGTACACTGTACCCTGTACACTGTACACTTTACACTGTACACTGTGCACTTTCCACTTTCCACTGTACACTGTACACTGTACCATGACCATGACCACGACGCTCGACACTCGATACGCTACACTCTACAATATACACTGTACACTGTACACTGTACAATATACACTGTACACTGTACAACGTACACTGTACAACTGTACACAGTACACTGTACACTTTACACGGTACGCTTTACACGGTACACTACACGGTACACTTTACACTGAACACTGTACACTGAACATTGTATACTGTGCACTGTACACATTACCATGACCATGACCACGACGCTCGACGCTCGATGCTCTACACTGTACACTCTACACTCTACACTGTACACTCTACACTGTACAATTGTACACTTTACACTGTACACTTTACACTGTACATAGTACCTGTACACTTTACACTGTACACTTTACAGTGTATTCTTTACACTGTACACTGTACACTTGACACTTTGCACTTGACACTTGACGCTTGACACTTGGCACTTGACACTTTACACTTGAGATCGATTGACGATTTACACGTGACGATTGACGATTGACACGTGACGATTGATACGTGACACTTAATATAATATAATATAATATAATTTAGTCCCCCACTTTTGAGGGATCGTAATATTTCAAAGAAGCAATTTTGTACAAAGATATAATCAAATTACTTTGATCTAAGAAAGTTCCCTCTAACAGTGCCCAATTGTTTTCAGAACACCCTGTAACCCTCTAAAAAATTTTTAGGTTCAAGATTTGCTCTCTTAGAAGCAAAGGCTCTAACCGTTAGTTTGTTGTCCAAATTTGAAATTGTGCCAATTAAATAACAAGGGTACCTATAATATTGGACAAACCTTTAACATTGCTGTTAAGGGTGGGTTGTGGCTAGGATCTAAAGGAAGAGATAACGTGAAATAGTAGCTGGTGATTATACATATAGAGATCTCACAAACTATGAATAATCCCGGCCTGGGAGTGGCTTCAGTTTCTCAAGCAAAATTTGTCATTGGTTTAACGTGTAAAGGATAATTAAACATATCCACAGTATACAGAAGATACTAGGGAAAGCTACCACTTCATATTTATAATTAAATAATATTTTAAATAAACAAAGAAAATTTGTTTTAAATGTTTCAAAATTATATTTTCACTCTACACGTGTTTCGGCTTTTTAGGCCCTTTTCAAGAGTACGGATGAGAGGTACTAAATTATAATTTGTGTTCCTCTCATTTGTACTCTTGAAAAGGGCCTAAAAAGCCGAAATACTTGTAGGTGAAAATATAATTTTGAAACATTTAGAAGCAAATTTTCTTTGATTTGGTCATGGTCGTGGTCATGGTTATGGTCATGGTCATGGTCATGGTCATGGTCATTGTCATGTTTTTGGGTGTGGGCTTGGGCATGGTCATAATCAGGGTGGGACCTTGGTCCTGGCCTGGGCATGGTCATTGTCATTGTCATTGTCAATGTCATTGTCATTGTCATTGTCATGTCATGTCATGATATGGTATATGATATTATATAATATGATATATGATATACATATGATATGATATAATATGATATATGATATGATATGATATGGAATAGGATATGATATATTATGGTATAGGATATGATATAATATGATATATGATGGTATGATATGATATGATGATATGATATGATATGACATAATTTAATTAATGTAACCTAACGTAACGTAACGAAACGTAACGTAAAGTAATGTACTGTAATACAATACAATACAATACAATACATTACCGACCGTACCTTGACCGTGACAGTGACAAAGACAATGACCAAGACCAAGACCACGACAAACCACCAAGACAATTCGGAATTAAATTTATATACCTCTATACTCACAACGAGATTACTTACTATGCTGGTCGACGTGGTTCTTAGGGCAGCGGCCAGACGGAAACTATCTTGTTTGTTTTCAATCTCGGTGTACTTCACTTTTGTGCGGGCACAGGAGTGCCGGGGACAATATGCGCGATTCGCGTTTCGCGATTTACGTACTTCACCGGCAATTTGAATTGTTTAACAAACGGATACTATACCTTTACAAATAATAACTTAAAGAGCAAACAACCTCTAAGGCGGTCAAATTAAAATACTTAACAGGAAATAGCACCTAGTTACAATTTAATTCTATAAAATAATCATTTTAAATACACAAATAAGTTGAATATATACAAAACAAAGAGGGCACAGTAAGACTGGTAGTAAGTCCTAAAAGTATAGGCTCGGAAAAGTTATAGGTTTTATTATAATATTCACACAGAAAAATTCAAAAGCAGAGATTAAATCGTAGGGAAGGACTCTGAGATTAATATAAACAATCATGCACATTCGTTGTTTTCATCATGGTCATTCTTGATATAACCTAATTTTAATGACATAAGACAGCTCTGATAAGTACAGTAATTTCCCTACTGAGCAAGTAAATTACTACTTTCCTCTTCTGCCATCATTGTGTTAAATGTTTTTCAGCTAATTTTTATAAAAATTACTAAAAACTCGCGTTAAAAAAGCCATAATAAACATTAACGTTCAGTGACATGGACTTTACCCTACACTAGCGCCTCTCGTGGTCAATTCAAGCGCGGTAGCCCTCATTGTTGTATGGGCAACTTTGGTTCAACGAAACAAGATATTATAACATAATTTAATTCCAATAAGATAGTTATTATTAAAAATAAAAATAAATCCAGAGCAACCTTTATAGTTTGTAAAAAATATTAGACAAAACTTTCAATCCGAAGATTCTTCTCCCTCACCGGGATCAGGATTTTCTAACAGGTCGACAGCCTCAAGATGCGCTCTTAAACTATTATAAAAATTCTGGTGAACTGGCGGAATATACTGACTCAAGTCCATCAAATGTTGAAGTTTCTCTTCAGTTAATTCTTTTCCATTCGGATATAATACATTTAAATTTCTAGGTTTGTATGAGCTTCGGCCTTTTTTTTCGGCCATAGTTGTCATAAATATTAGCACCATAATAGTTGAATTTCATGTTTAATATCAATGGTTCATTTTTATCTGTCTGAATCCATGTCGGTTTTTTTAAATATGTGGGAAAGGCAACTTTTTTACTGATACCTTTAACTAATGTAAACAAGTGAAGTCTTTCACCGATCTGTTATGTTTGTAATTTTGAGGTTATATTGAAGATTGTCTAATAAATGATATTCTAATTACTTTTATAAACATAAGTATCTAGTTAGCTTTAAAATTAGAAGTAAACAAATATTATGTACTTACACAGGTGTTTTAATGTTCCTAAATTCGGCAGAACAGAAATTGGGATTAGTCACAAAGAATTTAGCCACCATTATCGTGTTAATTCTTGGTAAATTCATTCTATATGCTTTTAAAACCGCCCTCCATGATTAATTACACAGGCCTGCATGGTTTTAGGGGTCTACAATTTTTTTACATTTTTAGAGTAAGTAAGTCGTTCTGAACTCTGCAGTATTATTAGTTTTCGTGTATACGCACTGTTTACTCTAAACATACATAACGACATTATTAGTAATTAATACATATCTTTTTAAATAAAATTGTTAAGGACCACTGCCTTTTAATCTAGACGTTTCTAGTTAGAACCAGAATATACACATAGTATTCGAAAAGCACATACAGCAGTCAGTAGTAAGTTAACTGTGATTGAACGTGTGCTTAAAGTATATAATAGCGTGATGAAGTTATCAAAAAGGTCATGTCCTCAAGACATTGTAAAAACAGCGCCGATGTGTTTTGTTACATTTGTGGTTCATATACAGTTAAAAAAAGACAAAGAAATATTATGGAATTCGTGAAAAGAAGTTATCATGTGTACTTTGGTGTAAAGCTTGGAGACTAAGACAAAACATGGGCGCCACACAGAACTTCTCATACATGTGCAGAATCGTTACGGAAGTGGATTCAAAATAAAAAGAAAATCCTTACCTTTCGGCATACCAATGGTGTGGTGGGAACCCAGCAATCATGCAGAAGATTGTTACTTTTGCTTGTGTGACGTAAGTGGCTTTAATACTAAAAATAAGAAAAAAATATTTTATCCGAACCTTCCATCAGCAATAAGGCCAGTAGCGCATGGGCCAGATGTACCTGTACCTGCTGTACCAGAGAATTATACTCTTTTGTCGTCTGATTCTGATTCGCAATTAGAAATTGAAGATTCGCATGAAGACTTTTCATTACAAAGTACTCAGCCTCAGCTTTTTACTCAGAATGAACTAACCGATTTAATTCGTGACTTTGGACTTTCAAAAGAGTCTGCTGAACTTTTGGGATCTAGACTGAGTGAAAATAATTTACTTCCTTCAAGAACGACATTCTCATGGTATAGAAAACGTGAAACTGAATTTTTAGAATACTTTGATCAAGAGGGATCTCTTGTTTACTGCCATGATGTTCCAGGATTGGTTAGCAAGTTAGGAGCATCCATTTATCAACCAAATGACTATAGGTTGTTCATAGACTCATCTAAAAGGAGTTAAAAGGATGTATTGTTGCATAATGGTAATATGTATGCATCAGTCCCGGTTGCACACTCTGTTCATTTAAAAGAAAGAATGAAGATTTGAAACTCCTACTTGAAAAGATGAAATATGCAGACCACAACTGGATGTTATGTGGAGATTTTAAAATCTTAGGTATGCTCTTAGGCCAACAGTCTGGCTATACTAAAATTCCCTGTTTCTTATGCGAATGGGACAGTAGAGCACGAGGTGAACATTGGCAAAAGAAAGAATGGCCACGTAGAATTAATTTAGTACCTGGTTTAAAAAATATTTTACAAGAAAGTTTGGTCGATTCGAAAAAGTTCTTCTGCCTCCGTTACATAGTTGGGGCTAATGAAACAATTTGTTAAAACTCTCGACAAAAACGTAACTGCTTCAAGTATTTATGTTCAAAGTTTCCAGTTTATCAGAGCCGCTTAAGGAAGGTATTTTTATTAGGCCACAAATTAGAGAGTTAATAAAAGACAGAGTGTTTAACTCAACAATGAATGATAAAGAAAAGGCTGCATGGGTTGGCTTCAAAAATCTAGTTCAAAAGTTCTTAGGTAACAGAGATCCTGATTTCAAGAATATAGTCAACGATATGTTAGAAAATTATAAAAATTGGGGTGCAATATGAGTTTGAAACTTCATGTTCTTCATTCCCATATTGACTATTTTCCAGAAAATCTCGGGGCGGTGAGTGAAGAACAAAGTGAAAAGTTTCACCAGGACATTAAACAGATGGAGATGAGATATCAAGGAAGATGGAACGTCGCCATGATGGCTGAATTGTTGGTGTTTAAAGAGAGAATCTTCTGAAGGTGAAACTTCACATAAACGGGCTTAACTAAGCGTTCATTTGAAAGTAAAAGAAAGCATTTTCATTCGCAAAGAGACATGTAAAAATGTTAACAACTTTTTAATTATTTTCTTGTAGGTACTTGTAAATTTTGATTTAAATTTTGTAATTAAAAATGAGAAGTATTTTACTGTAATGCATTATTTTAATACATTTTCTTAGAAAACCGTTCATGTATTTTACTTTGTGAAAAAACCTTGCGTGATAGAGCAAAATGCAAGCCATTTTTGGATCGGCATGAAACAGTCATACAGAATTACATTAATATATAAACCCCCACCATAATTATTTTGCAGGCCTGTGTTATTATATACTTGAAGAAACAACACGAAATTAGTCCAAATATTCACAAAGCAGTCACGATAAGATAACCGTAGGTTTCGCTTAGGTGTTAAATCTGACGTCACTCTTGTAACGTCAGATTTAAAACCATCATGGCGGGTAGCATTTTTCGACATGTCATTCAGAGACTAAAATATTGCAATTTTAAAATGGAAATAATAAATTAACCTCGTGTTTCTGTGGATTCAAACCGATAATTTCTGATTTCTTATTCGATAAATTATCGTAATCACATAATTTAATTGTCATAGTGTCAAATACCCTATTGTGACATGGTTTTCAATAATATGAAGACGCTCGTTTTCTAGAAAATTTTATATTCAATTCATATAAAAATAAACAAAACATTTTTTATTAATTTTGAATTATTTTTCTAATTATTTTGTTTGAAATGCTTAGATGACCTATCATAAACTAATAATAAATGATGCATTATATTTTTAGTGCGATGACATTATTGCCAGGTGACATCATATGCACTGGAACGCCTTCTGGAGTGGGTGCTAGTCAAACTCCACCGCAATTTTTGCAAAAAGGAGATCTGCTGGAGAGTGAAGTCGAAAAAGTCGGTAGAATGGCAAATCGCATCATTTAAATAGTACAAAAATTAACAAATACATTGTTTGTATCATAGGATTTCAAAAAGTATAAGTATGTTTTAAATAAATATGACTTATGACATAACAATCTATTTTTTTTTTGTTAATAATGTGCTTACCCACGACGGCCAGGTGGGGGTATCGAAACACTATAAGATATCAACCATCTTCTAGCTAAACATGAATAATATGGATAAGTCCACCATCCTTTGTAAGCGACGTTAGGAGGACTCTCTATAAATTTTGGGGATCTTAAGCCAGGACTGGAATCAGCGTCTTCATACCTGTAGAAAAAAATAGACTTCTAGAATGTTATTAATAATAAAACTAAAAACTGCAAATAAATAAAACTACCAACAAAAACTAGAGATTAAAATAAATTCTAAGAGTAAAAGCATTTTTCCAAGTAGAAACTAAATGTTCCACAAGGGTCTATATTGGGCCCAATTTTATTTCTCACGTATATAAATGATTTAATTTTAAACTTAATTACTTGTTCCCAAACACAATTTTGTATTCCATTTAGACATTTATCTCTCACTATAAGTAGTTCACACTGTTTAGGCTGAAAACTGTTTATTTTATTAGCATTTTACAATAATGTTAACACATAGGAATTATTACTTGTTGTAATACCAGAAATTTTTTAAATGTATAGTTTGTATATAATAATATCCCATAAAATTGTACATATTTTTTTATTACAAAGCAAAATCGTTTGTTTTTACATACCAAGGATATTCTGTATTGGGCCTATGTCCTGCTTCCATGCCAGTTTCCGTTATTTTCTTAGGACCTCCCATTTCCAGACCTTGCCTTTGCCACCAAGCACAGTTTACCAATGTTCCGGTAGAAGCATTTATAGCTAGAACTCGAGCTGATAATACAGTTTTGTCCGCCACCAGGAGGTTCTTCGAAATCGCGTCCTGCAATCCTGAAAAAAAAAAAAGAAATAGTGTAGAAAATACTCTGGAGACATTATAACATAATAAGGCATCGTTCAGAGAACATAAACAGGGTAATGTGTGATGTGCAATCGGTCTTTTAACAATTTAATGGAATATCTGATATATCCGACAAATTTTCAAAACAGGTGGTCTGTAATTGTACCTTTCATAATGCAGCCATAAATTGATTTCGTAATTCGTCAGTAAGTCACGAAGAGAGGAGGAGTGTCGAGTAAATTTTATTACTGCAGCCAATACGTTGCGCCCTCTCATCATTCCACCCTTCACTCGGATGGGGGCACACAATTAGCTTTCATACGGAATATGCATTCACTTGTGTGAAGTTTTATTGGTCAGCTGATCATCTGTTGGACGAATTTAGAATATATTTTATTAAAAAATTATCTATGGAATGGTGAAATTAAAACAGCGTGGACCAAATAATTACACCGGCACACAAAAAAAAGTTTGTACATTTGACGCCACCTACCTCCCGACATGTATTTCGATCCGCTGAATCCGAATTTGTCAGTTTGGACCGTACACCCTCAAATACGAGTAAATTGAAAAACCGTAAAAAATAGCGAAAATTGGGTGTTTCGGTAATAAAAAAAATTGTGGATCTAAACCAAGCCTAATTTTTATGTATTTCGATCCGCTGAATACGAATCTAAAGTATATTTAGACCATAAGCCGTTTTAAATCTAAGTAAATTGTAAAAAACCCTCGAAAATTGCTAAAAATGGCAAAAATTTTCATTCTGTTCACACGTCATTTTTTATAGATTTTACAATTTTTCACATTTTCAGATTCTAAACTTGTATTTTATGCATAAAAAAAATACAAGAAACGTATTTAATCGTGTTTCATAGATTTTTTTTTCAATTTTTTCAACTGCAATTTTTTGCTATTTTATCGGTTTTTTGCGATTTGTTGAGATTTTGAGGGATTAATGGGCCAAATATATTTCAGATTCGGATTCAGCAGAACAAATTACATAAAAATCCTCTTCGATCCGGGTCTACAAAATTTTTTTCATCAACATAATCACAATTTTTTGCCATTTTTAGCAATTTTCGAGGGTTTTTTACAATTTACTTAGATTGAAAACGGCTTATGGTCTAAATATACTTTAGATTCGTATTCAGCGGATCGAAATACATAAAAATTAGGCTTGGTTTAGATCCACAAAATTTTTTCTATTATCAAAACACCCAATTTTCGCTATTTTTTACGGTTTTTCAATTTACTCGATATTTGAGGGTGTACGGTCCAAACTGACTTCAAATTCGGATTCAGCGGGTCGAAATACATGTCGGGAGGTAGGTGGCGTCAAATGTACAAACAACTTTTTTTTTGGTGTGTGCCGGTGTTATGAGCAATCAGCACAGGTTTAAGTATTCACTTGTATTTCAAATTCACCTTGTCCGGTCCTTTTATAATAGGAGTTATAATTTATTAGTTTTCTTATTCAGTCACTTCCAAATTCTTGACCGGGCTAAAGTCTCTGTGGCGATTAATAAATCGCTAAGATATGGATTGATTATGTTTTTTTTTTTAATTTAAAAATTCATAATAATTTATATTACAATACTGTAACTTGGATATTAATTTTGACACAATTATAATATAGGAGACCATTATATTATAGGACACCATTCTATATAATATAAATTTCATGTTTCTGTTTCTGTCTCTGTTTCTCGAAGTGCTGCAATCGCTATGATTTATTGAGGAGTTATTTTAGGACGTAAGATTGGCAATCGATATTTTGCAGGTCTTTACGACATGTGGTAATGACATGATTGATATCTTTTCGATCTCTTTGTTTGGTTATAATATCCTTTATGAAATGGTATAAGGCTATCAAGGGTTTCATTGGTTTGTTATCGTTAATACACAAGCTGGTACTCTTACGTTTTTTTACCGTTCTGCAGTGTTGCCAACATCAGCATCTAAAGAATCCCTAAAGGAATCTCGAAAGATCCTTAGAATTCACTAGATCATAAAAATCTCAATAAACGGGAAAATCAATTTTTTTTTTAAAATATATTTTGATATAACAAAAAAAAAAACAAAAAACATTTTAGAAGTTACGTCCCGTCCCTAAAATGAACTTAAATTTTTAACTGAAAATGTAATTAATATCGCCATGTTCCAAACACAGCAAATCCTTAGATTTGGGGTATTTTATAGAAATCTTCCTAAATACCTATTTGCGTGTAGAAATCCTCACATCTAAGGAATTAATTTTTTGACTTGGCAACACTGCCGTTCTGCCTTAGTAGAAATATTTCTCTATCCAAATGAAGCTGATGTTCTCACACATTATCTCTGATAAGAGTCATAAGGTGGCGCATCTTCGCACCAGGCGCGGTCATAAGGAGAATTTTGAGAATTTTTAATTAAAATAATATATTTAAAAATATAAATGACTATGTTGTATGGAATATGGCTCTATTCAACTCTAGAGTAAATTAAACTAAGTTAAGACTCTAAGATTCAACGAATTGTGTCTATATCTCTATTAATTAAGCGGTAGTAGAATCTTCCATTAAAAATATAAATAATAAGGGGGTCAAGTAGAAAGAACATCGTTTGAAAGCTCATTAACTTCTCTTAACAGCGGTACTTAACTTTTTAAATTTAGGCTAATAGTTTGTGAGAAATTGCGTTCTAATACTAAAGAATTTAATGAATTACTTGCCGATAAAGACACAAACTAGGTCCTGACTAGTTTTACTTTATTAAGACCCCTCTCCTCGAAGAAGATGTATGATCGCCCCTGCATCGCACTATGCATCTCATGCATACCTTGATGAAATCTTTCTCACATCTATAGATAGCAGAGGACCTATAAACTGACTTGCTAGATCTCCAGATTTGACTCATTTAGACTACTTTTTTTGTGGAATACGTAAAAAGTAAAGCCTGCGTGAATAGATGAGAAATATTAGATTATTTAAATGAAGTTAATTACTTTGGATTTTATAAGAAACGTGCAAAAAGAATTTATTTCACGTCCAGGACATTGTAAGGCGTAGACACCTGACAATTTACGTGCGTGTAAGGCCGGCACATGGGGTATGAGACAATAACAACCATGTGTACGAAACAATTATAATACAGGGTGTCCCAACCAAAAGTAGGCACCCTGAATAACTTTGGAGATAAGCATTTTTTGAAAAATTGGTGAAACACTTCGACCTTGTTTCCAAGGGGGACATATTTTAATGTAATACTTGTATACCTATCATCATCCCTCTACCCTGCACGGCCACACCCTCAAAAAATTCAAATAGCAAAGGGGGTCGAATGATACATCTTTTGACAGGTCTTTCAATTCTCTACATAACTGTGTATTTTTTTAAAACATTTATCGATTCGTTCCTGAGAAATAATTGTTTCATTATTTTAGGTTCGGGAAATAAAAATAAAAGAAAGTTGAAATTATCGTATGTATTGTTCAAAATGACCCCCACCGACTTCCATACAGTAGTATAATCTGTCTTGAAGTTCTGTACGAACATTTCTGAACACATCTGGAGTCAATAAACGGCATTCTCGAACAATTCTTTCACGTAACTCTTCCAGAGATACGGGTTTTGTTGCAAATGCCTTCGGTTTCAAATGTCCCCACAGAAATCCAAAGGAGTTAAATCGGTTGCCCTAGCGGGCCACTCCACAGGACCTCTTCTTCCAATCCATCGCTCAGGAAACCAATTATCCAAAAATTGACGGACTGCTATAGCAAAATGTGGGGGTGCCCAATCCTGTTGAAAAAACAGTTTGCCCTCTAAAAGATTATCGTCTTCTTCGAGGATTTGGGTAATCATTGGGTCGATGTTATTTTCTAACGGATCGAGGTACCTTTCGCCATTTAAATTGTCGGGAATAAAAATCGGCCCGACAATGTGATCCCCTAAGATGCCAGCCCAAACAATTAACTTCTGAGGCCTTTGGGTATGAGTTTCCATGAACAAATGTGGATTGGTTTCACTCCAATACCTACAATTGTGCCTGTTTACCTCCCCATTTAACTGAAATGTCGATTCATCAGAAAATCATGTATTGTATAGTAGACTGGCATTACCGTTTAATTGTTCACTAAAAATCAATTGGTCAAAAGGAAGTCAAGCCGACGTTCGGGGTCATCTTCGTTTAATTCGTGTACCAATTTAAATTTATATGGATGAAATTTGTGGGCCTTTACAATTCGATGAACACTGCTTCGTGATACACCGGAAGCCTCAGCTACTTTCCTGATCGATTGAGTATTATCCATCTGCAAATGACCCAGAACTGCCACTTCAACTGCTTCATTCCTAATCGGTCGCTAAGGTTCATACTTTTTGTTTCCTACAGAACCTGTTTCCATAAATTTTGTTAATAATTGTAAAACATACTGAGAACCAACCCTTCTATCTGGGTGATTTCTATTGAATATGCGCTCCGTAGCTCTAGCACAATTATCGTTTTTAAAATAAATGCTGACAATTTCTATTATCTCCTGAAGAGTATAAACCATTTTGAGAACTCACTCTGGTAAAATGTTTCTCGATTTAAAATTGGTTGTGAACAAATTAATGTTCAAGGACTATCAAATACTTATGATGAGTCTTTTATTATTCTAAAACTAAACGGACAAGGAAAGTGTTTTTTGTCGAAAAAACTCGTGTTGATTTGAGAGCACTAAAAAATGAAGTTTTTTTTATAAATTCCAGTATTTTAGATTTTTTAAACGATTTCGATTGTGTGTAATCATCAAAAATAAAATTATTTTCCTTAAGAACGAATCGATAAAAGTTAAAAAAAAATACACAGTTATGTAGGGAATTGAAAGACGTTTCAAAAAATGTATCACTCGACCCCATTTGCAATTTGAATTTTTTTGAGGGGGTGGCCGTGTAGGGTAGAGGGATGATGATAGATATACAAGTATTACATTAAAATATGTTCCCCTTGGAAACAAGGTCGACGTGTTTCATCAATTTTTCAAAAAAATTTTTATCTCCAAAGTTATTCAGGGTGCCTACTTTTGGTTGGGACACCCTGTATATACCTCGAGTGACTCTTGTATCAAACACTGCAAAAGTATTATCCACATACCAAAGCGAAACCCTGGGGAAACACTCGAATTCTTCTTTTATTTCTAATTCGAATCTATTCATGAAGATACTAGCAATGTCATGAAGATACTATCAATGAATGGTGATAAAGAACTATCCGTTGCTGTCATTTCATATTGTGCGAAGAAGCTATCATTGAATAGAAAGCAATTTTACATATTCTCACAAAAAAATCCATTGGTGTAATATCCGGTGATCTGGTCAGCCAAGCAATATGATCTCGAGTGTCCCAACCAATTGTTGTCAATTAAATGATTTAAATAGTCATTAACAATTCTGGAATTATATGTTGGTTCACCATCTTGTTGAAAATAAACATTGAACACTTTCTGCAAAAGCAAGTTATTAAAAAACGATTCAATATGTGTTTTCAATATGTTCAAGTAAACCTCAGCATTAAGGTTTTATCAATCTTCACAAAAAATCCATTGGTGTAATATCCGGTAATCTGGCTGGTCAAGCAATATGATCTAGAGCGCCTACCCAATTGTTATCAATTAAACGATTTAAGTATTCATTAACAATTCTGGAATTATATGTTGGTTCATTATCTTGTTGAAAATAAACATTGAACATTTTCTGCAAAAGTAAGTTATTAAAAAACGATTCAACCTGTATCTCCAATATGTTCAAGTAAACGTCAGCACTAAGGTGTTGGTCAAAAAAATAAGTTTCAATAATATTTTGTTCTCTAATATGGCACATCGTACATTTATGCCTATCCTTCCTTGCTGTTGCGTACGGTTCATAAAAAAAAAATTTTTTGAAGACCAACACATACTCTTATGCCACGCCTATTGAACAAAAACTGCTAGTAAATAATGTCTCATCAATCCATATCAGATTTTTGTAAAACAAATAGTTTTGGTTTTACTTTTCTGACCAAAAATCATCAATCTTTGTGAATCATTGTATTGTAAATATCGATATAATGTAGTATATGTATAAACGGTTTATCTTTGTACGTTATCAAAATTTGTTTAGCAGTGTGTTGTAGGAGAAAGTGTAATATTATAAGTAATAATTAATTTATATCTGTTTATTTGCTGGTGTGTTTTTGAAAATAATTCAAGGAGGTTATCGAATTTTAGTGTAAAAATGTTTCGACAGTGGGAGGCCTCTACGTTTACATATTATTGTGTCTCTGAAAATGAAAATGAAAGTGACAGTGATTACAGTGATAAAGAAAATCAAAGTTTACCAGTGTTTTTAATAAGAAAAAATTGGCTTGCTTTAAAGTTTACAATAATTGTTTGAAGCGACGAGTTAATGACCTTAATTTGTATGATTTAGATGTACTAGGTGAAAGTGAAACAGCATCTCTGATTAAATTTCCTCGTCCTACAATGCACAAACTGGTGAAAGAAGGTGCACTTCTAAGAAAACAATGATCCGATATCGGTCAATCAAAAAACTCTGGACCCACCGTTAGCAAAACTTTTAAGAACATTAGTTTACGACGCGTATCACAAAAATGAAATCCCAACTATTGACGTGGTAGACAGAAAACTAAAAGAAATGGATTATCATCTAAAATATACCAAAAGAACTTTAGGAGCTTGGCTGAGACAAATTGGATTTAAATATCAAACTATTATTAAACGCATGGCGATTATGGAAAGCAGACGAATAGTGGATTGGCGAAATTCATATCTAGATGAGATAAAAGATCTCAGAAGGGAAAATAGACCAATTTATTATCTAGATCAAACTTGGTATGATACTCATGACATCGTAAAAAAAGGAGACTGATAGATCTAGGAAATGTCAACCAATCTCTTTGCCTCCTAATAAAGGCACTAGGTTGATTATGTTACACTGTGGATCAGTTGATGAATGAGTTGATAATGCATTGAAACTTTGTGGAAAAGACATGGAAGACTGTAACGTGAATTACCACAAGAACATGGAGGGAGAAATATTTGAGGAATGATTTAAAAATACCCTAATTCCAACTGTATAAAATTGCTAACAAGAGTTCTCCTACGCTGGAGTAACATTTTTTTTTAATGGACACGGTCGCTATTATGAGGAAAATTAAAATAAAGCACAACTCTTGGAAGTCCTGCAAACGAAAAATTATGAAAAGAAGTATATTATAGACACTGTAGCGGAGAGATATGGTCACAAAGTGTTGAGATTATCGCCATATTTCTGTATTTTCAACCTGATTGAATTAATTTGGTGTAAATTGAGGAAAACTGCCAGAAAAGGAAATACCTTTCTGAAATTCGATGAAAAAGTCGTAGAGTTAATTCAAAATGAAGTGTCGAAAATTAATATGGAAGATTGGGAAAAAAGAATTAGGAAAGTAATTATAATTGAGGATGATTATTTCAAAATTGCTGAATGTCATATAAATGGGGGAAATAAATTTATTATAAATTTGAACCAGAATAGTAATTCATCTGATAATGAAGAAGAGGGTGATAAGGGTGAGGATTCAGAGGAAGAAGTGATGTGAGGTGAGGTAAAGTGAAGTGATGTGAAGTGAAGAAGTGAATTTTGTGATGTCAACTGTATTATTTATTTTCGTTTTTGTGCTTTCGTAGTTGAGTACTTGAGAAATATTCTTTTTCAGGATATTATTATTTATTAATATTATTTTTTTCAATTTGGCAAAAATACGTCTTTGAGTACTTGAGAAATATTCTTTTTCAGGATATTATTATTTATTAATATATTTTTTTTTAATTTGGCAAAAATACGTCTTTCTCCCATTAGAATTTAATTTTAGTTTATTTATTGAGAAAAATATTTATTTCTGTTACTATTTTGAGAGTATGTTTTTTGTTTTTAAAGGTTTCTTGTTACTTTTTAAATAATTTCTTTATTTTATACTAATATTCCATACCCAGCGTTTTCTTCTATTATACGTACTCACGTAATTAATTGTAACAGTGAAGAAACAAAATACTATATTTGAAATGTGAGTGCCATCATGTTACAAATATAAGCTCATTGTCATCTTTTAAATGTAGAAGATTATTACTTAATTACTGAAAAAGTCTATAATAAATTTTCCTTAATTAAATCCATACGAATTACCTAATACTAAATAACTAAGCACTAAATTAAATGCAGATTTTGTACGATCGTAAATGGTCTGTTATAAATTGAAAACGCTTATAATATGTTGCATTTCAAATAAATAAACAAGCAGACAAAACCCTCAACGCCTACATATATTGACCTTGTGACCACGATTAGCAGTTTGTTATTGCATTTCAACAGGTAGAATCTCTGGCTATTTATTGTGTTATTGTGGCATAATGTCAATTGAGCATTTATGCAACTATTCTTGAAAATTTGGTCTACGCCAATTTATTTTCCAGTTATCAGGAACCACTTTGGACCATATGAAACAAAAATTGCAAACAGTTCTGAATAATAATCTAGGATTTAATACAATGCGCTATACAGCGGACCTTTCTACAGGCAAAAAAGTGGACTTTTCTGATCCTAATGTAAATGTCGCTTATTTGAGAAATTTTCAGTACTTAAATATACTGCAGTTACTTGACGGTCATTTTCATACAATAAGTGCATTTTTAATGACAGGTACCGGAATCTAACTTTAGATCATGTAGAACAATAATTATTAGTATACTTTTATTCCAGTGCCACACAATAATTGTTATAGTTCAATTCAAAAATCACCCGTCAAGACTATGAGGTAAGATGTTGTCTAATTTTATTGTATGTAAATTTTGCACATGAGAATATTGCTGATTTTGCCCCTGATATTCGCAATATGACTCCCTGAGTTACGGTCTCTAGTTATAACATATTATACAGGGTGTTTCTTAAGTGATGTCGTAAACTTCCTTGGACGATTTTAAAGAAAAAAGTTCCTATGAAAATGGGTGAGGAAATGCTTCTCTGCAGAGCCATGGCCCTTCATAATACATAACCACCTATAGTTTCCAAGATATCCTGTAATCCGATCGAATTTGCATCATTCTGTACTTTAAAACGATTGGGCTTTTCTACTCTTTTAACGATTGTCTTAATATAAATTCAAAACTTGTTTGCTGTTACCTATTCCAGTTCCCTGCATATTTTAGAGGAAAAGGGTGATCAAATGTCATATATCAAAAAGTTGAAACTACGACCGTGTTAATATTAAAAAAATTCTTCCGTCTGCTTTCCTTCCGTTACATATCATTTTTCGTATTGAGTATTTAGATATCGTCAGGTAGATTTCGTTCGTTTTACAACTGAACTGTAACCAGAGAAGCAGATGTGATTACCTTCAAGTTGAAAGAGAGGATAATATAAAAACTTTTAGCGTACATAATTTATCAGAAACCTCGCAATCTCAGCATATTCCGAAATCTGATTACTCGGTTCCTCATATTATATCGGCTCCGTTCAACTCAAAGGAAACGCTCAGCCTTTTAAGAACAGCAGGTGTTGCCTCCAACTGGATTACCTTAATTTATTTTACAATAGGTGTTACGAATACTCGGAGAAATCTGAAATAAAATCCAAAGTGGCTGTTGATTAAACATGGATTTAATTTAACGGTAATAACACAATAATATTATTATTATATTATAATAAAATATTTAGGTATTGTTCAAGACACTGCTGTCTACCTATACTTTTAATACTTAAGGGGGAAAAAGGTAAAAATCTTCTGAGGCTAAGACTAAAAATAAGTCAAGACATTGTTATTTCAATGTTCAATGTAAAAGCAGACTAAACGGTAATATGATGATAAGGAATTATCTAATTTTTTTATATATGTATATCGATGTTCTTTCTGGTCATGCCAAATATACTCAAAATTTTAAAATACAAATTGCTGTAGCATATGTTAAAACAACTACCTCATCCTAACTAATACTAGAAGACACTTGGTATTTTAATGCAAAAAATGTTGATAATAAATTATTAAATTAATTAATTAAATTATTAATCACACGCAAAAAAAAATAAATAGAAAAAAGTGGACTAGTTTAAATGTTCGAATTGACATACCGGGTGGCCACGCGTCAATGTACGCCCCCAATATTTGGGTTGTTTTTGAATTTAAAAATTTGGTTTTCGGTACACATAAATTAGACAATAATGGACTACTTCTAGACTAACAGGAATGAAAATATCACTTCCGGTTGAACCGGAAGTGACATCAACTTTTTTTCTTAAACGGAATAACTATATTTATTTGATGGTTTCTCATTAAGCATAAATTTCTAAGTGCAACAGTTTTTTTCAGATTTTAAAAATTCCGAAAAATAAGTGAGATACGAAAAAATTTTTTATTTTTTCAAAATGGCCGCGTCAGATGAATGCGATGTAAGAAAATTACTAAGTAGGCAATGGAAATTACTAGTAAGGTTGTAGGCTTGTATGTAAAGAAGAAAATAGTTGTTTGAATTATAGGTATCAGTATTTTTAGGTTTTTTTCAAAAAAACGGAATTTAATTTTCATTTTCATTTCCGCAGGGGTCCTATGGAAATTTTTTTAATGAAACTATGCTATTTTTTTTATTAATCAGAAATAATTATTCATAAACTATAATTTTTTCGCCATTAATCATTTCTTAACGATATCCTTCGTAATAATAAAAGTATTTTTAAAAGGTAAACACAAATTAAACAAGAAATAATTTTAATAAAACGTTACAACCATGAATTACTAGAATAATAAAACTATTTAAAACCTAAATTATAATAAACCATTATAAAAATTGTTCAAACTGTTCACCGTTTTGATTAATACACAGAGTAGCGCGACTTATTGTTGCACGTCTAATATTCTGTAATTGTTGAGGTGTTATTTGTGCAATTTCGTGTCGAACTCTTTCTTCCAGATGTTGCCTTATGGTCCAACCACAGTCATGTAGACTCTATTTTTCAAATGCGCCCAAATAAAAAAATCGAGTGGGGGTTAAGACAGGCGTCCTTGCAGGCCATCTGACTGGACCATGGGTCCCAATCCAACGACCTGGAAACAATTGATTTAAGTAATCCCTAATGATAATAGCATTGTGTGGTCCAGCCCCGTCTTGTTTGAAGTAAACCTCGTCAATATTGGTATTGTGAATTTGATTAATCTGTGAAACTATTATATTTTAAAATTCTATATATCTTGGTCCAGTTAGAACGTCCATCAAAAATTATTGGACCTATGATATGGTCGCCCAGTACGCCTAACCAAACATTGAAGCCAAACCGCTCCTGAAACCGCCCCTATCTCATAATGTGAGGATTTTCAATTGCCCAATATCGAGAGTTGTTTCGATTAAATAACCCAAGGTTTGTAAATCTCGATTCATCAGTGAACAAAATGTTTTTGATAAAATTCTCATTTCTTAATTTTCGTAACTGTAACCAATTACAAAAGGTTATTCTTCGTTGATAATCATTCTCATACAAAAATTGATGCAATTGATATTTATAAGAACGATAGCCGTGTTTCTTTAAAATTTTCCTGGCTGATTCTTTGGAAACTGGTAATTCATGTTCAATTTGTCTTACCAAAATGGTTGGGTCAACATGCACTAAAGCTAATACATTAATTTCCGTTTCTTCATCCACATTAAATCTTTCTTCAATTTCTATATCAGGTTCAGTTCTAAATTGATGCTCCAATCGGGCGAAATAGTTTCTCCGAGGTTGTCTTCTTTCTGGATATCTCTTTCCATACAGAGTTTGTGCTCTAGTTGCATTACGTTGAATCTCTCCATAAATAATCAACATGTCAACTTTTTCATATCTTGAATATTTTTCAGCCATTTTATATTAATTTTCTTGTTTATAACAAATTTACACTTGCTTCAGAAAATTAGTGAGTAAGTCAATAATAATTCAATTGCTGCGAATGTATGTCATTTTCATGGCTATCTGCAATTTTGGATTTAAATGTAGATATGTACCTTATTAAAATGATTTGTTGGCGCTTACCTTTTAAAAATAATTTTATTATTACGAAGGATATCGTTAAGAAATGATTAATGGCGAAAAAATTATAGTTTATGAATCATTATTTCTGATTAATAAAAAAAATAGCACAGTTCGATTAAAAAAAATTCCATAGGACCCCTACGGAAATGAAAATGAAAATTAAATTCCGTTTTCTGAAAAAACACTACAAATACTGGTACCTATCAGTAATTCAAACAACTATTTTCTTCTTAACAGACAAGTCTACAACCTTACTAATAATTTCCATAGCCTACTTAGTAATTTTCTTACATCGCATTCATCTGACGCGGCCATTTTGAAAAAATTAGAAAATTGATCGTATCTCACTTATTTTTTGGAAATTTTAAAATCTGAAAAAAATTGTTGCACTTAGAAATTTATGCTTAATGAGAAACCATAAAAAAATATAGTTATTCCATTTAAGAAAAAAAGTTGATGTCACTTCCGGTTCAATCGGAAGTGATATTTTCATTCCTGTTAGTCTAAAAGTAGCCCATTATTGTCTAATTTATGTGTATCAAAAACCAAATTTTTAAATTCAAAAACAACCAAAATATTGGGGGTGTACATTGACTCGTGGCCACCCGGTATATGAATTTGTATACATATATAAACAGCGGATTTGCAAGAAGTAAGCAAATACGAAAACCGAATTAGACGATTATTTAAATATCGTCGGCCCAGTACTTATGTATTTGTTCCATGCCACTCATATGTAATTTTGAGATATTGGATTTTAAAATCACAGATCTAGTTTTATTTAACAATGCAATAGTTTAAATAATTTCTGTGGCTATATGTTAAAGTTTACAGCAAAACAGATACAACAAAAAATTGATAACAATTTATATGAAAATTTAAATGTAAAAAAATGCTTATGAAATTTTCATATGGAACAAATTAGAACATGTCTTCTAAATTTGTATGTTTGTTCATACGCGTACCAAGACGCGTACAGTAAAACACCATTTAAATATTCAATATTATTTATTGCTTCTATTGTTATTACAAATTATTAGTTTATAATAATAAAAAACAAACAAAGAACTCAAAATATATTGAAGAACTAAGGATTTTAACAATGCTTTAATGGCAGAAAATGAAAAGAAAACATTTTAAATTAAAAATTAGCCTAAAAAACAAGATTATTTTCTTAAATAATTTTCGAAAAAAATTCTCGACAAACGGATATTTTTTTGTTAGTTATTTCAAAAAAATATTTCAATGTGTTTTTTTTATTTTATTCTAACTCGTTTTGCTCTTTAATGTATCTTCTCTTAGGCGAAGTTTTAACAGTATGTTTGGAATAAAAAGCATTTTTTTTAGTCATTTAAACTCCAAACATTCTTAAATTCTATCTCTCTGTTCAGCACTTAAATTACTGAAACAGAAATAATTACATTTTTTGAGACATCTACTCTCACATTTCCTAGCTATATGAATATTTCCTTTGTGTCCTTTGTGCTCCTTATATTCACTCCCCTGCTCTCTTAATTTCTTTTTACATTCCGAAGTTCTGGTTTTTTCTTATTCTTTGCTGGAACATTAATATCGTGATTTTCTTCCTTCCATTCTCTGTCTTTAGATATGACTTGTATGAAACCTAAATTGTCTAAATAAGTAGCAAGTGGGTTACCCATTATAAATTGGTTAATATTTGCATCACCAACAAGTATCACTTTATCGTTGGTAGTTATAATTTGTGGTAATATGTTGTCGTTGTTGTCTGCCGACGATATATCACTCCTAAGGTTAGGTTACTTTTTCGATTTTAATTTGAAGCCAAACATTTTCAAGATCACTATCATTCATAAAATCTACATCAATAGCATGGCAAATAAACTCATTTTTAATAAAAAAGCCCAATCCTCCGGCACTCCTACCACGATCTATTCGGAATAGCCTGTACCCAGGTATGTTAACAACATCAGACGGTATATCCTCAGATAATCATGTTTCAGAGACAGAGACATGTATGGAGAGACTAGATATAAGTAGTGGTCGAATTTTTAATCCAGCTAATAATCATCATTAGGCTTAAGAAACGTCCTAAATCGTCAAGAGCAATTTCGATTTGGCGTATAGTATGTTTCCATTGGAAACCAAACAATAGGACACAGTTTTTTGCGGTAATTTGATTACAAAAACCTTTATTAATAGTTAATTTGGTGTGTATGATTTTCTATAGAAATATATGTGAATAATAATCATGCCTATTATCAAGAGTAGTCATAGAGATTCTATTCAAGAGTTCTAGTTGTGAAAAATCAACAATTGGGATTACTCCATAAAATTTAAGCCATAATAACTTTATACATTTTCCTTGCACACTTTCTAGATAGTTAATGTGATTTCTGCGATAAGGGTTTTAGACCAAGGATGAATATTCAAGTTTAGACCTGACGAACGCAAAATATAAAATGTTTAAAGTATTAACATTAGAACAATCTACTAGTTCTAATTAGATAGCCAAGAGTTTTAAGTGACTCCTTTTATAGATTATTATGCGATATAATAGAAAGTTCTTTGTCAAACATTATGCCAAGGTCCACAAGAGTTGCAGTTGTCTACTTATAGTCAAATAGAATAGTATTAATAATAATTTTAAACACATTTAAGTTTAGCATATTTTGAACACACCGATTAGATATATTTGAGAGACCATTTTGTAGAAAGGTGCAGTCATCTAAAGAAGAAATTATTTTGAAGATTTTTAGATCATCAGCATAAAGCGAACAATAACGTCCGTAACATTTACAGCATCATTAACATACATATTTTACAACAGAGGCCTGAGAATGGACCCTTCAGGAACACCCGATATTGCAGTAGAATCAACCGACCGGAATCCACCATAGGCCACATATTGCTTTCTATTGGATAGATAAGAATAAAAGAATGATAGCAAAAGACGTGAGAAATCTATATTTGACAAATTTTAGCTCTGATCAAGTTGGACTAAAGCTTTTAAGAAGTTGGTATATGGAGGGTTCAGAAGCTAATCAGTGTAAGTCATTAAATACAATAACTAAGATAACTGAATGTGTTCAAAATTAATTTTAAAAAAATAACCATTAATATTAAAAAATAAAAAGTCATTTTTATTTAAAGGTAACATACATAGGGAGCTAAGTAGAAAAAAAAATAAAGCTAGAACTACAAGATTTAAAAAAAACTAAGTAATTTTTCAAAAAAATGTTGACTTATGTCATATGTCCACCGAAAATTTGGAACTCTTCAATCTATGCATTCATCAGGATCATTTTCCGCAATAAATCCAGTTTGACTTTCCGTTGAAGTTGACGCTCTAGTTGTAGGATTTTCTGTAAGCAAACATTTGTAATATGAATGGTAGTGTGGTGGAATATATTTTATCAAATCAAACATGTATGAATGTAACTACCTATCAAGTCGGTTACCAACGTTATACCGAAATAGGTTTAATACCGAAAAATTAATCGGAGCTACTTAAGTTAGTTATTAACGTCTAACCAACGATGGTTAATAACTAAAAAGGACCAAACCTATTAAGCCACTAACCAACGTCTAACCAACGTTGGCAAGTGTTCCATAACAAACTTGACCTATTCATTTAGTCACCAACGTATACCCAACGTTGGTAGGTTACTCAAAATTTAACCATACCTATTTTAGTCAGCTCTCAACGTCTAACCAATGTTGGTAAGTTATTCAAAATATAACCATACCTATTTTAGTCAGTTCTCAACGTCTCATCAACGTTGGATAATGACTTGAAAACATATCAAACCTTATTAAGTCGTTTTCTAACGGCAAATCAACATTGGTAAATCGTCTAGACTTAAGCAGTAGGTTTGCGAGGTCGACGCAATATTTGGTTCGACGTCGTATTACAACTACATAATTCAAGTTATTATTCGACTACTATTTGTAATAATTCTGACGTCGGAATTAGTGAAAAAGTAGTCGGTAGTTGGTAAAATGTTGCTTGGGGTGCATTTTTTAAATTTTTTTCACAGGTCTTCGGTTTGTATACATAGAGTCCTGGAAAATATTAAACAAATTTGGAGGTCTACCTTTTAATGCCGATTTTGAAATATCAATTTCATAAAACGGAAAATCATCTTGGAAACTTTTTTTATAAAAGATAAAATTCGGTTTATTTTTGCAGTACCTTAGCCACTTTATATGTTCAACCAGTTGACCCTATGTCCAAAAGGGTCATGATCTGACAGTGACAATAACGGTTCTTGACTTACTTCACTCATTTTATGAAAAAGAAAACTAAAGAAACGTGCTACAGTCACAAATTTTATGAATGACTTACGCTAACTGTCCTCTGAAAATCTTCCTAAATAATTCTACAGACAATATAGTTGTTGCCACCTATTGATGGAATTCTAAAGTATTGACTTGACTGAATTGTCAATTGAAAGCTTGGACAATGAAATGGTTTTTGCAAGTCATAAGACAGTTTCAATGAAATAGTGACTTACACTGATTAGCTTCTGAACCCTCCATATATTACATCAACTTGCTTACATTGGTCGACTGTTTCAGAGATATGCTGGGTTATAAAAAATTAAATTATATGTGGTGGACCAACCTTTCATAAAACCATGCCGGGAATACATCGTCTGATCAAAACTTATGATATTAATTGTCAGATTACTTGTCTGGTTAGGCATAAATACAAAATTAGGGTGGTAGAATGTGTTATATATATATATATATATATATATATATATATATATATATATATATATATATATATATATATATATATATATATATATATATATATATATCGTTTTAAAGCAAATTTAAATTTTGATCGAAAGGTGAAATAATTTATGGGGTGTTCCATTTAAAAAATCACAAAAATCGAGCCTAGAACATCTACATTTTCTTTTACCTCTCATAGAGATAATCCCAAATTGCATTGAATTTGGTTCATCCTGTACAATGATATCTGCCACATATGAATGGATAATATTACAAATGTTATAGCGAAAATAAAAATTTCCGTTTCTCTTACCCCCCTTGCATATAACTTATTTATTTATTTGTTTCGGGTAGCTATTTAAATACATAGTTAAAAAGATGTAAAACAAACATCTAATTTCTCCGTGATTTATGTATGTTTGTTATCATTCAGAGTATGCATATATGTATGTGCCATGTGCAAATATCAAAAAATGTAAATGGAAATGTGAGCTAATAGGAGTAATATTTCTTAGCAGAGTAGGTAAATATTTATGATGTGAGAAAACATAATATTAAAGCTCACATTTATTGCTATATTTTCATACGATAAATTGACAGATAATTATGTTTGTTGATGAAGTAAAATTGCTGTTTACTGTTTTACGGGATGGGAGTTCATTATTTTAGTGGTATAATAAATTCCCATATTAATACTGTTTTGTTCTAAAACAGTATACAGTATGTCAAGGAATATTCACCGAGTTTGCTGATGGCATTTCATGGAATTGAGTAGTCAGATAAATGGGCTCACTGTAGTGAGCGTGTAAAAGCGTTTTACGGAAACAACTATTCTTACGTTCGAGTACGTCGACCCTATTCTACCGTATTTACTAGAATCTGCATGATCTGGAGCATTCAGCATTGTATCAACAAATTCGAAAGAGAAGGAACCATCAAAAATAAGTATGACTTTATTTGAAGATTTTTATATTTGGTTTAGCGATGAAGCTCACGTTTATTTAAATGGATCGGTAAATAAACAAAATTGCTGTTATTGGTGACAGTTAAATCCAAAAAAAGAAACTACAGAACCCCCCCCCCCCCATGGTCCAAAAGTCACAGCATGAGCCTCAATATCAGTCATGGGCATAATGGCCCTTATTTTTTTGAAGATTCTCGTAACCTTTGCCAGATATTCAAGATTGCTGGAGAATTTTTAAAAATCTCAGCTTCAAGCTTTCGGTTTCAACAGAAACATGACATGAACAAGATGGTGCAATAAAACACACTGCCAATATTTCCATGGGAGTCGTTAGGTCAATGTTTCCAGGAAAATTTATTTCCAAACGAGGGCACTAATTGTCTGCCAAGAACACCGGACAACCCCTATGTTTTTTTTTTCTAATGGGGTTATCTCAAATCCAAAGTTTACGATAATACTCCCAAGCAATCCAATAAAGTTGATAGATTACAGCCATTTATATCACATAGTTCAGATAGGATGGCAGATCAATCAGTTTTGTTGTGTAGAAGTTTACATAGGAAGTTTAAGGATTACAAAATATAAAATAAGGTCTTAATTGAGTCGCACCTTGTGAGTTCAACATTGCTTATGGCATATTCATACAAGAAGGGTACTTTTTTGAGTGAATAAGTTATCAGTTTGCATTTGGAAACATTTAGTGATAATTTGCTGATCCTACAGCACTTTACCACACTTAAGCTGAACTCGTAATACCTGATAAATCATCCAGGTCAGATACATTACATTTTTTTTAAATCATCGGCATACAACAGTTGCTTGTAATCGATGAACTAGTCAGGTCATTTATAAACAATAAAAAAGAAGGGGCCCCAGCTTTGACCCGTGAGGCACTAGAATTTTCCAGAGCTTATGTTAACTGGACTATAGTGTAGTCGAAAAATATTCTCTTCATGGATGAGACCAGAAATCAGATATGCAAGCCAGCTGGACGGCACTACGTCTAGAGAAGGTTTGGAGAAAAGTATGCCAGCTGCAACTTTGCATAGAGCGTTAGTTTGGGAGGTGGTTGAATCACATGTTCTTGGGAGGGAGGCCCTGAACTTGTGGGAGTTATTAGACGGATGACAGTTGATTACATCTTGCAAGACTATGTTTTACCATGTATCGGGATTACAACAAATTGGTTTTAATGCTAGGTAATGATCCTCCACATGCAGCTCAAATAGTGAATGAATGTCTCGATGAGGTTCACATTGGAAGATTAGACTGTCCAGGTCATAGTCCAGACTTAGATCCAATAGTGTGCGTATGGTATATGTTGAAACGTCGCGCATACGACAAAGAAATCTCGTTCCGAATGCAAGAGGAATGTAGCACAAGAAGAATGGAATGCAGGATGAATTCACTAATTAGGGCTAGAGGAGGGAACACTTGTTATTGACTGTATTATTTTAATCAATGGACTGGAATATCATGTTTCAGGTCAATATTACTTTATGAATTTTACGAAGTTTTTCACGATATTTTTCCATAAAAATTTACGATTATTTATTACGGGTTTGTAAAATAAACGTTTCTTTCTAGTACAAAGTGTATAATTAACTTGGGTCATCAAAATTGCTTTTTGCAGGAGGAAATTATGAGGATTTTAAAATATGCGATAAATTTTGTCCATGACTGTACAAAAAATGTTTGCACTTTTAAAAAATGTATTCTTTACCCCTATTTGTTCAACAAATTGCATACGAGTTTAAAACAATTTTTTTCCTCCGTGTACACTTCCGCCAAGCAATATTTATGTGTGTGCATATGAGATTTACTGCTAATAGAGAAAAACTTCGGTTTGTAAATGTCAGCAAATTTTGTTTAACCGATAAATTAGTGTTTTTATTGCTACCCCGCCTGTTTAAGATTTTATGAGAGTTTTTGTAACTTACAACAAATACGCATTAATCAGAATTACCGTTGTGGTACTCTGGCAGAATGGAGATAAAAGAATATGAAAATTAAAATTGCAAATGCGACGATTTAATATTTTATGGCTGCTATTAAAATATAAATTCATCATTTTATTGTTATTGGCCTTTTAATTGGTCAATTAAATTTTATCATTTTCTTAGATTTATAGAAATTGTATTAATGGAGGGGAGTTTTATAAGTGAAAGGGGAAATGTAAAAAAAATTAAACAAAAACTTATTTTTGTATTACAAAATCCTCAAAATACGTAATCATCTTGTTTCTCTTGTAAATAATCTTAACATAACCCTTCCATAGTCTTTTGTGTTATTTTTTATGTAAAACTCAAACGAACTGAATATTTCAATCAATTGCTGGTAACCCACCAATATTTAGGGCAAGGGCATAGGACACAGTATTCTATCAGAGTGTTAGTATTATTACAACTTAACTTCTCGATGTCCAAGAAAATTTTACCAACCTTTGGTTTTCCGAATTAGTAGGTTGGGAAAAAACTTTTATGCTCACCCAGACTTAGACTTCATAGAAGGGCTCATTGTGTTGCCCTCGCAAGGACTAGCGAAGTTTGCACACAACGACCCCAGAAAAGAACGATGATATTTAGTTTCAACAAGATGGAGCGTCCCCTTACTTTGGATTAGAGGTCAGAAATTTATATAATGTTTTCCCAAACAGGTGGATCGGACGTAGAGGAGAAGTAGAGTGGCCGGCCCGGTCACCTGATTTGACCCCTATGACTATTTTATTGGATCACAGAATACTAAGTGTTTAAGGAACGACCAAATGATTTAAGGGACTTGCTATTTTATCTCAAGTCGGTATGTGGATTAGGGACATATGCGTAGGAGCAAGAATTGGCAAATCGTTTTTAGGCTGCAGAGACAATCAAGCTATAGTTTTATTACACAAAAGGTATCGTGCTCTGTGCTCTATTAACGTCGCGGAATACATCATTTGTAGGAGGAAGAATTGACAAATCGTAAAGCTACAGAGACTATCGAGCCGTGGTTTTTTTTATTGCACAGAAGATATCGTTATTTATTAATCTCACAGAAAGACTTCAAATCATAGAACATTAACATAAGTTCGGTTCCAACTTCATTCAAATTATCTGTATTTGCTTCTGGATCATTGGATACGATCACGTTATTTCGACATTCTTCATACTTCCACAAGTCAACGTTTTTTTCCTCTTTTATATGGATAAAATGTATCTCATCGCATGATGGCATGAATTTGTATAATTTGATTTGTTGTGTACAAAATTGTATAGTATCCCTATACTCCAGAGAAATAAAATTTCCTCTGCGGAATGAGGCCGAACAAGCTGAATTTTTTGCAGAGACCTTCGTTTTGAAGTTCCAATGAAGCACAAAAAAATCTCATATGCCTACCCTTGTGCGTCTTGAGATATCGAAGGTCAAAAGTCATGAAAATAGGTTTTTCACGAAAATCTCGCTTCCAGTGCATCTGACGTCGTAAGAACTCATAACAAAACTTACGTAAAATAGTATTCTCTACAAAATTGTTCATTTACTTTTTTTTCGTACGACCAACCGTTTTCGAGATATAGCATGATAAAGCGGGAGCGCGCATTCGTAATAGGTAATACTGTATTATACTGCAGAGCTATAAATATAAAAGCACTTTTCTTAATCTGTTAGACTGGAAAATTAAATTCCCATTATTAATACCGTTAAAAATTTGTTTATCTATAAAAAGATATATAATAAATAATTAATAACAAAAAATACATTCTTTTCCACACCACGCCTTATGTTTCCTTGCCTTCCTCCTCGTTTTCGTCGGGTTCCACTAGCACCTCGATCAACACATTATCTTCGTTAGACGCTTCCTCTATATCTGTTGGCTCTATGTCTGTTGGCAAAACCTCTTCAGGCTCAAGATCACTGAAGTCTTCGATGTTTTGCAACTCTGTTGACGGGTTCTACACCCGCATTGCGCACCACACCCCTTTTTACAATTACAGAATATTGTATTTAATAGTTCGTCTAGAGCAGGTGGCAGTAGTGTTGTTTTCGGCTGTAATATGTCGTTTTTTAAATCCCAACCCCGTTCTTCGGGTTGTAGAGTTTTCCCTAGCCAAATCTGTACTTGGTAGTAGATCCGATAAATATGCTGTCGAGCTGCTTCACTGGTAGGTGGAAGGGATGACAATTTAACAGGTCTATTATGTCGTGTAGCCTTAATGAATTGGGTGTATCTAAATTTGTCAAGGTTCACTTCATCTTTTGGAGCACCATACATAGCTAATAGAAAACGCTTTCCGTTCTAAAATTCTCTATCTGGCGAGCAGTTTTCTGCTTGAAATATTTGAGCCGAGTGAGTCAAATCGGGATGTTTCTCAAACATTGTCATAACCTTAAGTTTTCCTTTGTTGAATAGTGCCGATGTAGTGTCGCATCCAGTGAGGGCATGCAAAAACAAAATATGTTCTTTGCAAAGACGATATTTGTCGAGACTTTTAGATGAATAAATTAGTGTTGATGTAGTCCCTTTGCCAATTTACTTTAAGAAAATTTGTCGGTGATGTGACTGAGTTCGTCCTATTAAGAGAACAAGCAAATCAATGTCTTCTCCAATGATGATGGTGGTTCTTTCTTTTTCCGATACTTCCATGGCTGTTTCGATGATTAGAACATCTGCATCATCCTTGGCTTGTTTT
Source organism: Rhamnusium bicolor (assembly GCA_029963845.1). NCBI lineage: Eukaryota > Metazoa > Arthropoda > Insecta > Coleoptera > Cerambycidae > Rhamnusium > Rhamnusium bicolor. Next base: position 111,809 of record JANEYF010005713.1, on the reverse strand, counting down.
GTAGCGATGTTGGCAGCTTGTAGTTGTTCAATAAGCATTTCATTTCACAAAAGTGGTGTGAAAATAATACATTGTTTTGTTATTAATTATTTATTATATATTTTTTTTATAAATAAACAAATTTTTAACGGTTTTAATAATGGGAATTTAATTTTCCAGTCTAACAGATTAAGAAAAGTGCTTTTATATTTATAGCTCTGCAGTATAATACAGTATTACCTATTACGAATGCGCGCTCCCGCTTTATCATGCTATATCTCGAAAACGGTTGGTGGTACGAAAAAAATGTATATGAACAATTTTGTAGAGAATACTATTTTACGTAAGTTTTGTTATGAGTTCTTACGACGTCAGATGCACTGGAAGCGAGATTTTCGCGAAAAACCTATTTTCATGACCTTTGACCTTCGATATCTCAAGACGCACAAGGGTAGGCATATGAGATTTTCTTGTGCTTCATTGGAACATCAAAACGAAGGTCTCTGCAAAAATTCAGCTTGTTCGGCCTCATTCCGCAGATGGCCTTTTTTTTTACCTTATTTTCCTGGAGTACTAATCCTCAAAAAAGGTCCTACATAGGTTTTATTTCAGTACTATAAATAGTAGGTGAGTAAGTTACCCTCTAAAAGTCGTTCAGAAAATGAATGACCGAGTAATTACGTTCGGCAGTCTAATTTAATTTTAAATGATAGTATCTATCAAATGGAAAACGAGCGTGTGTTTTTTATTTATTTTTAAGCCGGAGAACTTTGGAATTATCCTTTACGAAGATGACCGCGAGAGATACTGTAATGCTTTCTATGATGTAAATTAAAATTAATCAGTGTATTATCAGTCAGGAGAAAATAAATACATACGTAAGAACGAAAAATACATTATTAATACATTAATAAGGCAGCTTATATTTATCATCCGGATTTAATTTTTATTTAGTTACATGCAACTTGAGAAGCTTTATTTGTACAACTATAAGAACAACGACAAACATCGCAGCAATACAAGTTCTTTGAAAGGCATGAGAAAGCTTCACACGAACATAATGTTCTGATTTTCCACCACAACAGAAAACAAATTTCCTACAAATTCAAATAATTCGGTTGTAATATTCCATAATTCTCGATCCAACCACTTTCTATTGGCTTCCATGAATTTATTCTGTGTGTTGAAGCAATGGTGGCATCAATGGAGGTATTTGCAGAGACAACCCGAGACGTGCAAGTGGATAGAAAATTTTGTCCGATATTAACATTTATTCGCTATCTCTATTTAATATAAGAATAGTCAAATATAGCTGTCCTAGTCCGATAAAATGGAAGGTGAAAGTAGAGGGTAGCACTTACACTGCTGTCATTTCTGTTCTATCCCGCGCATTTTCTGTGGTATTTATCTGTCAACTTGAACTGACGAAAGAAGTGTTTGTTATTTTGTCGTGATTTTGATTATTTCTTGTTGTATTTTGTGATATTTGTGTGTTAAAGACTATTTCTCTTTTTAAACACTACCAATTTCATATAACTGGTAAGTTATAAAATTATAAATAATTTTATCCGCTATATCTAACGTATATATTAATCAGAAAGAATAAACAGTATTAGAAAATGTGCTAACTGTATCCTTTACTTATTTCATTCCTCATAATAAACTTTGAAATTGGTTGTAGGTTATTTTTTGTTTGAGATGGTCACAGAATTACGAATTAGATTGTGTTATGTGTGTTCTTCGGAGGACGATGTGGCAAAATTTAATTATTTTCCTTCAAGGTTGGAAAGGTAAATTAAGGCCTGCACTAAATTAATAACACTTCTAACAGCACAATTTTTTATATTTTACAGGTCAAAAATTTGGCAAGAGAATATGGGTATACATTACACTGAAGAAACTCTTTAAAATTATAGGATATGGTTTACTTTATTACGACGTCAGTTTACAGCCCACAATGCAGTTCCCACACTTTTTCCATGTCGTCAGTTAGCAACATACCAAGTGCAAGCAGGTAATATGTGTTTTACAAAATGTTGGTGGTGAGGGTCCTTAGATATCAATCCATAGTTGTTACTAATTAGCTTGGTAGAATTATCGCAGACTTCTTACTATGATTTAATTTATTCAAAATAAAGAAATAGATTTGAACCAATAAACATGGTCGCTAACATCTATCTCATTTTACTTAAGATCTAGCCTCAAGCGAGGCCTCAACTTCAAAGAATATACCTTATGAGTTGGCGGAGGAATTTCCTAGCATAGTGAAGGCAGCTAGTGAATTTTTGGAGGAGATTACCAGCACTTCTGTATCAGATCAGAATGTCACCGTTCGCAAACGACCGGGGAATTATTAGAATTGGGATTCCTTGGTGGTGTAAGAGGCACAATGAGGCACAGAAGCAAAATAAAAAAGATGCTCGTGAGGCAAAATGAATAAAAGAATCATAAAAAACTGGTGCTCGTGAGACAAAGAGAAAACTGAAGATCTTTCGCATAATTAGAACCTTAATTTTTATAGAGCCACGTTGCGTGCCACTCAATACATGATTTTTTATCTAGCACTTAATAATATTTTAAGGTACTCTCTGCAAGTCAAGCCTAATAAATATTTTAAATTTAATTATAATCATTAAATAATATTCTTCTTCTGCAACCTTCTAGAAATTTAACTGTGACCAATTTTTTGAGTGGAAAATATATATTTACAGGTCTAGCCCGGCAAAGTGACATAATGATTTGTAAAGTCTTTACCGATTCCTTGTCATTTTCTGTTGACAAAAAGTATCCGATAACAATTAAAAATGATTATTCCAGTCTTCTTTGAAAGTAAGTGTCTGATGTCTGTCAGTTGATTTTATATTTTATTAAAGTTAAAAAGTTTTTTGAGACTAGGAGGAACCATTGCAGAAAAAACATTGTACACAACACACCCAGAAAGTGACTTGACTGGGCTCGCCAGGGCTTTTGCAAGGGAAATTGCCAGCTCGCCCTGTTAAGAATCACTTTCCGGTCTTGTTGCATAAATAACTATCATGCTTTCTTGATATTTTCTGTAATATATTGACAAAATGTCCTAAATTTGCTTTTTTGTAGTTTTCTGATTTTAATAAATTTTGTACAAAATATTATTACCTACCTACTTGTGTTTTGAGTGTTATGTTAATTATCCAATACAAAAACATATTTCTTTTAAATCTTATGTTAAGCGGTTCAACAAGGTTACAATTAACCTTTTGATTAGTTTAACATAAAAATTAATTGACATCTAGTTTTGTATTCTAACTTTAAAATAGCTTTGTTTCTGCAGCAGTTGGTGATCGTTTGTGGATCATCAGAGATAGTCATTCGGTTAGTTTTTGACTTCCAGCGTATAGAAGTATTTAAAAACAACTAATCGACTACTTCTGGTCCACAAACGATCACCAACTGCTAGAGAAATAAAAGCTTATAAATAATATCAATAAAGTAATAAAAAGGGGGGTTTTGAATTTTCGCAGGCGTTTGCTTCTTGCGCCATCTGCTTTCACCTTCCATTACAATCGACCAATTTAATACTGCGGATTATATTTTAGCACGTAATTGCGCGTCTCAGGGTTGCCTCTGGTATTTGTCGATGGACTGACTTAGGTCGATTGCTAAATGATATCTGAATGAATTCATGGAAGTACGATCTGCTTTCGACTTTTTTCTTAGGATCATACAAAGCAGCTAGGAAGTTCTTAAGTGCTTGTGTAGCCTTTTCAATAAACACGTTGCTTATTTAACTTAATTAACTTTACGCAAACGTTAATTAACGTTATATAAACGTTTAAACAACAATATGTTCCCATTGGGTACTTTTTCCAGTTAGGCAGGAGCCAACAACCTTTTACAACAAATTTATTTAATCATGGTATTTTAACGTAGTTTCTTGTTTAAAAAAAATCGATTAGGATAACAATACACTGATTAGTTTTGCATTGGACAACATGTCCAATATTTCTCTGATCTAGATGAATTTGAATTTTGTAGGTCATTTAAATTTACATAATCGAAGTAGATACAATATCCTTCGCAATCGTCTTTATGGAGGAATATATCAAAGTACCCCAGCTTGAAAATAAAAAACACATGATTGTTTTCCATTTGACGTATACTATCAACTAAAAACTAAATTAGCCTGCCGAATGCGAAGTTTGAAAAATAAGGGTAACTTGTTCTTCTACACAATATTGTGATAGATATACTGTGACGTACTTCGTTGCTCTACGCAAGAGCAGAAGTGTCACTTTGACGCCCAACACTACGGCTGTGTTCACGGTACGGAGATCTCGGGCGCCAGTTTCTGTTTAGAGTGCAGAAACACCACTTTACTCTATCGGCGGGACGATAGAGGCCGGGCAACTGCAGTGAAGATACGGCTAAGCCAGGGGTCGGGAAAAAGGAAACTTACATACTACAGTTAAGGAACAGACTCTCATTCAATATATGTACATTTATTCTACACACTACTTATTATTTACACTTTATACACACCTTAGTAACTACAACTTATACTACAACGGTCTTAACTACCAGCGGTCTTATTCTACAAACTTATACTACTACGGTTTTAACTACGGACAAGCGGGGCAGTAAGCGGGCGGTCAAGCGGTGCGATACGGTAAGCCGGTGAATGAAGCGGTGAAACGGTAAGCAGCAATAAATTAATCGGTCATAAGCAGACGGCGGACGGATACCAGGAGGGGAAGCAAGCGCCAATACAAGCACACTATGCCTATCTATTTACCAAACCTTTATCAAACCTTGCTACCTACTTCCGGATCCTGGGCTGCTTCCTCTCTGGAGCGGTTGGGGTCGGCACGTCTGGTCGGTACGGGCGGCAGCAACGGACTCTTCTCGGATGCTAAGTTTACTTACTGTCCAAGTCGGCGTGGTGCTTCGGGTGGCGGTCAGACGGAAACTAATTTAATTGTAAAATCCTCATGCTACTAAACACTGCCAAAAAGCAGAAGTAGGATGAGATACGGTAGTCATGCGCGGTTTATTACAGCTACGTCACCCGTTTGTAGACTTACCTATTTCTTTATACTCACGAATTTACTTACTATCCAAGTCGGCGTGGTGCTTCTAGTGGCGGTCAGACGGAGACTGATTTGATTGTAAAAATCCTCATGCTACTAGACACTGCCAACGCAGGAGTAGGATGAGACAGGTAGTCATGCGCGGTATATGACAACTACGTCACCCGTTTATCGACTTAGAATAATTCCGCATGAAATTTAAATACCAATATATCCTTATACTCACGAGTTTACTTACTGTGCTGATCGGCGTGGTTCCTCGGTTGGCAGCTGGACGGCAACTAATTTGATTATTTTCAGTCTCGGGCCCCTTCACGTTAGCGCGGGCATAAGGGTGCCGGGGACACAATGCGTGCGTCGCGATTCGCTTACTGCCGGCCACTTGGCCTATGTGGAATGTTCATAAAAAAACCACAACACCCTATTTAAAATAAAAAATAAAACTTTTATTAATTAAAAGCCCAAAAATACAATGGTTAAAATATAAAACAGACAAATAACACCTAGCTACCTAACTTAACTTAATAAAATAAAATCACTTCGTTACAATACAAATTTCGGTAAAGCTGCTTAAAATTTGTCGTCACTAAAACAATTTTGTTTTGTTAGCTGACTGCATAGCGCCAGGGCAAAAACGCACCAAGTCAACAAAGATCATGTTTTCATTATTTGTTTAACGTCAATTAAATGATTAAAATCAAATTAATTAATTACCAATTGTCAAACATGATCATCAAAGGCGCCGACAATGAATATTCATTTACATCTTTACTATTCATGAGTTAATTTATTTTGCACGCAGATAATATTTTGATACATTTAGATACAAAACTTTATTAACTTTTGCTGATAACGAGTTTGCAAAGATGATAACGCTTCATTATCTGTTTATCATTATTTATCAACTATATGAGTATATCGTAGTCTATTGTAGCGGGCCCACGGTTGAGGTATTTCTGTAGGCGCCATTATGTTTTAACACGAGCGGTAATTTAGAGTGTTTTTGTGTGGATGTGATAAGTTCTCTTCTTCAAGTGTTCTGGATTTAAGAATAAAATCTATGGTAAGTATGCAATTTTCGCATACTTAAAGCTTTTGTTGTACTGAGTTTTTTTAACAATACGGCATTTTATAAATATTTGTGCTAAAACATCATCGAACAATTAAGAAAAACATATATTATTTTTGCCACCTATTTAACAAAATCCATACCATAAATTACTTATTTAGGGTACAACTCATAAGAAAAAAAACCTAAAATCAAAATTCTTATTGTAACCCCGCGCAAATATTTCAATCAGTTATAGTAGCGTGTGACACCCTGTCTTTTGCTGTTGAACAATTTCTGAATGTATTTGTCATACTTGAAATTTTTTTGTCTGTCCTCACTTGTCCTCTTACTTCAGGAGGTACTGGAAAACTTAATTCAAAAATTATATTTTGTCTTAAAATGCAGCAATTTGATGTATGTCCTTTCTGCATCCTATTAGAGCCTCTATACATGAATATACTCCAAGATCATGTGATATTTCTCTATGCAATTTTTTTTGTGGGATTTAAAAAAAAATCGATCTCTTCAGTTCCTATTCCTGACGTTAACTATCTTCAAATCAGATCTGCAGAGAAAATTGAAGCAATCACCAACAATCCCATTCTTCCCTAAAATGTTTTTGTGTCTGATAAAAAGCAGGCTCAGAAGTTTAGTTCAGTAAACTTTACATGAAATAAAATTGTTTTCGATTCAACGATAATTTCTTCAAACATGAACAGGAAGGAAACAAACAGCAATGGATAAAGCTAACTCTTTGTTACCATTCATTGCCAGTCTCTTCATGAACAGATTCGAGACGGCAGTGGCGGTTCGTGGGTCAAGAGACAGGGAGCTCAATTATAAAAGTTTACTGTATTACCTACCTTTTAAAGTAATTTAAATTCCAAGTCGATCCTCCGGTCTTTTTCAGATGCAAAGTGGTCAATTACTTTTTCATTAAAGTATTTTATCTTCTTTATTAATGCCCTCTCTATGGTAAGCATAGCTAAAGAAGATAACCTTTCCTGACCCATGGTATTTCTTAAAAATGTCTTTATTCTTTTTAAGGTGGAGAAACAACGTTCACTTTCGACGGTAGTCATAGGGAGAGGACACAAGATTTTTAACAGTTTGACACTTTCAGAAAAAGTATTGCACAAATTATTGTTAATAAAAAGCTGTAACAAAGCAACTGCACCTTCACTATTGGAAAAATCTTCCCGGCTATATGTATAATACTTCTAATTCAGTTTTAAGTTTCAAATGATTTATGACTGGATACTCCGTTTTAACTAATTTAAACATATCTTGAGGAAAGCTTTTTTTTATAATCTTTAAATCGATCTGCGTGAAATAACTGAGACACTGCCGATTACTGAAGCCAAACCTGTTTTTGATCTCAGATGTAATTATATCACAAACTTCTAATGAAATTCTCCTTTTTGATTCTTCCGTTTTACATCTCTGGGCAGACTGCATGGATGTCTGCTCCAAATAGTTATTCAAAATTTTATTTCTGATGTCTTCAATTTTACTATTAAAAACGCCAATACACTTATTTACTGTTATGACATCGATATTACATTTTTGTAATTGATTGAACAATATATCACAATGAGGCATAACTAAATGAAAAAAATTTAACCAGTAAATAAAATGTTCATTTTGTAAGTGGTTTTTTAAACCAATAGCTTGGTTTAGAGTGTTGTTTTCTGATTCATTATCAATGATTTTTTCTAAACAATCTAATAATTCTGTTCGATAGGTATAAACAGTCTCTATGCACTTTGTATTAAATTTCCATCGTGTTGGAGCCGCTTTAGGTAATCTTACCTTAACAACATTATCTAACACGGCTGTTCTTTTTGGCGATTTTCCAAAGAATGAGGAAACGCTATGTAAATTAGCAAAAAAAAATTTTATGCTTTTATCCTGACTTGATGGTTTTTGTAAAATTAAATTTAGTTGATGAGCGTAACAATGAATAAAATTTGCTGAAGGATGACTTTTTTAAATTTTGGCTTGTACACCTCCAAAAGCACTCATTACCGATGCTCTATCGTAACTTTGTGCTATCAATTTTTCAGGACTTTCATTAATTTTCAGACATTCTAACTCTTTTAAAATTACATCTGTCAAATGCTGCGATGTCGTTCCTTGTGGCTGAATAAATTTCCAAAATCTCTCACATATAACACCGTCTAAAACGTATCTAAACACAAAAACTAATTGTACTTTATTTGTAACCCAACTTATGTCCATCTTTCAGTTTTAATATATTTTGTACAACACTCATATTTAATAGTAAACACCAAAAACACAGTTTACTTAATTTCACGACAAGTAGAAATTTACTAATAAAATGTTCACAAATAAAAACATTAAAAACCACGCGACAGAATTTACCGACCAACGCGTACCTAGTCAGCATTAACACTACTCTATTGAACTTCGTGCGTTACCGTTTACGTAAAATGTGTCAGGGACATTGTCCTCGCCAGTGTTTTCTGTCTCTTTTGCTTTCTGACGATTCGCGCATAAGTCTATTTCACTTTAATTCGTTGTAAATTCGGTCCGTAGCTAGCTTTGAGGACAAGTTGTGGATTGACCCAAGATTTTTAAATTCTATAAATGAATAATGTAATGAATATGAATGTAGCTCGGTGCTCGGAGGGGATACGAAATCCTGCGATCTAGATATTTGAATGAACTAGAAACTTTAATACATTTTTTAAGAATATTAAGAATATATTTATTATATATTTTTAAACTTAAGAAAATGAATAGCTCTATTTTTTTATTTGTATGTGGAAGGTCATTGACCAAATAACCCTATAGAAGAACCGCCAGTGCAAGACGGAAGCCAAAGAAGAATTCGAGTATTTCCCTAGTGTTTGGCTTAGGTATGTGGATGATATTTTTGCAATGTTTGATACACAGGTCGCTGATATTGACAACTTTGTATCTAAATTAAACAGTCGTTTCGCGTCAGTTAAATTCACATATGAAATTGAAAACTGGACAACTACCATTTTTAGATGTATTAATAATTAGAAATAGTGAAATTAAGTTAGAATTTGTCATATACAGAAAAGATATTCGTACTCTAAAATATATCCCTAAGGACTCTCACCATTGTGCTCAACACAAAATGGCGTGTTTTAATTTTCTAGTCCGCCGTCTATAAGGAGAGGTTTAAAAAAGAAAAGGCATTGATTAAGGATATAGCTGAGTAATGGATATTCTGTAAGTTCAAATGATAAAATAATTAGGAAACAAACATTTAAAGTCGCTTCGATAAGATTTTTAAAGATGTAGGTATGACAGTGGTTCATTAATCGGGAAATAAACTATAACAACTTTTAGGCAATTCAAAGGACAACATTGAAATAAACGAAAAGTCTGTGATTTACGAAATTATCTGTATGAACTATATTAAAAATATGTTGGACAGACTAGACTATCAATTCAAACTAGATTCAAAGAGCATATGTCCCATCTTAAATATGGTAGAACAGATAAGTCTAGTATTGCCCAACATGTGTTTGAGAACAACCATAAAATAGATATTAGCAATTTAAGATTAATAAGGAATGTAACAAATACTAGACAGCTGGATGTATTTGAAAGCTTGGAAATCATAAAGTGTAAAAATAGTAGAGGGTCTATCCCAAATAACCCGCTTCATTGGTTTGTGGGTCACGGTTCATCCCCAGATGATGTAAACTTGGTTGGCAAAACGCACGTATAGTGTTTTGGTGTTTCGTCGAAAACTACGACAGAGTTATCTTCACATCAAAGGTTCCAACCTACTCCAGGTGTCTACTTATCTTATAACTCTTTTAAGACAACCCGGTAAATTCCTCTGTTCAGCACTTTATTGGATTACAACCAATTTGGATAAAAGGCTGACTTGTCAAATTATACAGGAAGAAACAAATATTCTGTATTTTAATAGAGATATTTAGATATTTTTAAAAGGTGATCAATTAAAGAATAATAATAATAAATGCTATAATAATAATACAAATTATTATTATGTATCTAAATAATAGATGGGAATATACAAAGATTTTTAAAACTATTTTGTTGGTAAACAAATCACATTAAATTTTGTTATTCTGCGTTGATTAGTTTATTGTGCATTACCTACTTTACAGTTTTGTTTTATTTCCTTAAAGTACCTATCACATTTTACTCGATTGATAAGGGATTCCATTGGCTACAAAAATGTACAAGTATATGTATAAATATGTATGTCGACATTTTCATTATTTACTGAGTGATTAATATACAATACATTTTTATTTGTTCACAAGTAGTTGGTACTTTACTTATTTGTATTTAAATTTTATTTTCAACTTCAAAATCACTTTAGATAATTTTTTGTAACATGAAATCTATATAAATAAATTTCGTATCCACTTTAGTAACCACTAAAGGTTATTTATATAGATGTGTAATTAGGCATTTTGATTTCATTACTAGTTAAAATTGGTAACATCAAGTATGTTATTCTATTTTTTTTACTATTTTCGTTTTGAAAAAATATTCCCATGGACAGGGTGAAAAAAAGGAGTCAGGTTGCAATTCAGCATAGACATCTATACTATAATATACTATAGGACTATACAGTTTTAAATAATTGTTAGCCTCTAGTAAAGTCTTCTATTGTAAATCATTGGTGATGTCATTTATAAAGATATTAAATAATAAACGCTCCAGTACGGATCCGTGAAGAACAACTGATGTTGAGAAAATCTCTTCTCTTCTCAGCATATTTTTGATAGATTTGGAATCTACATCGTGATTTACAGGCTACCGAGTTGATACTTTGGTGTCAATATCAAATCGTCTTAATTATTTTATTTATTATGACATGAAATTTAGTTGATAAATAAGTTCCATGGACAAGTTTATATTATCCAAGAAAACTATTTCCTGAATAAATTTAATAGGAAAGGAAAGAGCGGTCCTAAAACAAAGACGTATAAACTGTTGGTTTTATTTGTTAGCTCAGACCCCACTATTAAATTTATTCCTAAATGAATACATACAACAATTTTTAACATATAGACAGGTATAAAAATACAGATATTACTTATGTGTGAAGTGGAAGTTTAAATGAAAATAAACTTAATCTGAATAGTTTAATCCACGTATTTAAAAAAATCACTTCAATCATTTTCTGACAGTTAAAATAGTAGATAGAAGTGCTTGAAACTTTACACGAGTAATTATTATTATTTTCATGCCAATGACTCTCCATGAGGACAGTATTATTGTGAAAAAAGCGTGGGTTGCTCGATATACGAAAAATATGGCACAAAGCGCCCCACGCTTTTTTGCCACAATAATACTAGTATTTTTCGTTCATTATTGTTTTCAGTTTATATTAATAATTATTTTTCACTTTTTTAGTTTGATGTGCTTTAAAAGCGTGTTTTTTAGTTTTTTAAACTATATTTATTTTTCACTTTTTTAGTTTGATGTGCTATGAAAGCGTGGTTTTTAGTTTTTTTTAAACTATATTTATATTGCTTATTGATGCTGATATTATAACATATTACGATCCAACAGATACTTCTGAAAAAAAATATTTTTTTTTTCAGCCATAGACGAGATTTGAACTCACGCCCGAGGAGTCCGTCATTTCGCGTAGACTAAGACTTGTGCCTTAGCCCACTCGGCCATCGAACGAACTGAGAATCACGGAATGTACTAACAGTAATAAGCCACTTGCTCTCACGCAGAGGATACGTGAGGAAAGGACTGGCGATCCTGATCAGGATAATGATATAAGTTATCAAATTATTGTATTGTTACAGGTTCTTCGTAAGTGTACAAAGTTTCAATTAAATCTATCCGTTTAAAGTGGGTCAAAATCGAGTCCAAAGAGTCGGTTACAAACAAACAAACAAAAAAAAACATACAAGTGAAGCTAATAAAAGCGTGTTAAAAAGAAATAAGTAAGGCACATAAAAGAAAGAATAAAAAATAATAACAACAATAATAATAATAACAATAATAGTAATAATAAAACATTTGAAATTACACACAGATTCATGTTAAGACTAATTAATGTACAAGATGATACTAAATAACCACCAATTATGGCGCTGAAAATAATGATATAGTGTATGTAAGCAGTAAATACCCAAAAATCACTTAGGTATTACTGGAATTAATAATGCAGGCTTTAATATTTTTAGAAAAAAAAACATGTACGGAAAAAAATTTAGAATTTAAATTTGCATTTTAAAATTTGTAAATTAAAAGTTGTTACACGTGAAATACTACAAATTAAATATTAATCTTGAGTAAACATAAAAAATTTTACGTCAATATGATGATGATGATGTTGACTGTTCATATAAATATTTGCAGATCTATAAAAAATAGTAAATTTATTTAAGTGTACTTGGGGTTCAGTTCAGTAAAAACGTTTATTTTTTCTCATTAACAATTATTCTAAATCAATTAAATAAATAAATTGATTTGAATATCAATAGTTTAATATGAATTTAAACAATGCCTATAACACTATGTTTCAGAAGAGTATTAACAGACTTCAAATCAATTAGGTGTACCCAACGGTTCAATGTGAAACCCCATGTAGTTTATTTTATTTATTAATAATATTGGCTTGCAATTAACCCTCGGAAATGTTTTAAAATCGTGACCAACTGTTAAGGTTCAAGGTAGGTAGTGAATATTTTCTTTGCCAACCCAATATATGATTCAAAGATTATTTAGATCAAAGGCCGCAAAATCCTCTTGGCAGAAGATGTCAAAATGGCGGTTTCATATTACTTGAAAACGGTTAACTTCAGGAGAATATTTTCGTATATACATTTGTAGTTGTTAAAATAATGAAGATAATGTGCTTGGGCTTGTTAAATCGTTTCAGAAATACAAATTTTTTAATTTTGGAAATTAATTACGCGAATACTTCTAATTGAAATATTTCAGAGATATAAAAGTCGATTTCCATTTCGATTCTGCTTTAATTCATACTCCTGATTGATACCGGGTAACGCATGACGATTGAAAAACAATAAATTTCTTCTGTCAGCAGTAATTTTTGAGTTATTTTATTTTAAAATCCACCGTAAGCAATATGAGACTACGACACGTTCATCTTTAAACAGCCATTTTGTTATGATATAAACCGCCATTTTGTCATCATCGATTCGACAATCTTAGCAAAAAGCGGATCCGCAAAATGTATATTAGTTCACGAGTTATAAGCTTTTGTTTGTAGATCTGTGAATGTGAGGTCATGGCGAGTCAGCGCGCGAGACACTAAAAAATTATTATAGTAGAGCGTTAGGTCAGTGTTGCCACCTTGAGGCATATAGGTATCTCGGTTCGAGGTCCACAAGACAAAAAGATATTCACGTAATTTTGAGGGGTTTTTTAAAACTGTGCATTAAATCAATTAAGTAATATTTCTTTTGTTATTGGTCGCTGTCTTTGTTTTATTTTATTGATCCCCACCATCTTGTGGTCATAAAGAGAATCAACAAATGCTATGCTGTCGGGCGCCACTTAGGTGACATTCTTCCCCGGAAACTTGTCCGAGATTATAAATAGGCTTCGGGCGATTTTCACATTCATTTAGTATGCTGGCTCTAGTTTAGAGTGTGTATTTTTGTTTATGTAAATTTGTGCCGTTTTTAACAAATATTATAATGCAATTTAATGAAAGTTGCCCTTTTTTATTTTAAATTTTCATTGTTCTAGAAATTTTTTAGTAAATTGTATTCATTGATTTATAATTTTATTAAAAGTTTGGAACATAATCTAAACTTGGCGGGATTTTTTAAGAACATATGGGATATTTTATGCGTGCGCGTGGAATAGTTTGTTATACTCAGGTGACAACATTGCGTTAGGTGCTCAAATATACGCATAAAAGTAAGTTCTGTGGAGGTTTCGTTGTTATAAGTTGTTGTAATTTTGTATTATACATTGGAGCTTACAAGAAAATGAAACTTAAACGGCAATCTCGGTTTGAAATGCTTCAAAATCTAATTCACTTTAAACAATTTTTGCATTTTCCTCGTATTATCTCCGAAACGAAAACCCAAATCAAAATTTTGTACTCCTAAGGAAAGTTTACTTTATCCTTTCAGAACATACTGGTAAGATGTATAAATGTATGATTAATATAATAAATGAGTTTTACAACTAAATGCAATACGATGCAAATTTTCTGCGCTCTGTTTGAAGTAGTGTGTATATTAGACGTTCCCACTACAACAACACATCTTGTATTATTTATAAGTTGACAAAAATACTTGTAACATCACTTATTGTCTACAATTATTTATTTGTGGCATCCTGTAATGTTTCCCCGCACCTTCTTTGATTATTAAGCCATTGTCCTATAAAATGGTTAAATAAAACTCTGCGCCATCTATTTTTTGTACGACATGTTCTGCTAAGGCGATCTCTGGTCTAAATAATCTTTGAATATTGAAGTGAAAAAGTAGGGGCGAGCTGCACGACTAATACCCCTAATGGCACTTGCATTTTTGTGTTATATCCAGCTTTGAACATTTGACAGATATAATATAAACCGGCATAAACAGGTCAAGCACTGGAATACACTTTTCTATTTTTTGTTTTGTACGCGTTAAAATGCAGCAGACAACCTTAATAAAATTATCCGATTTTTTCGTACATAAATAAGGAGGAGGTACGCATGTTATTGTATTTTATGTTTTAGTAACGTACGGTAACATGGCGCTTGAAAATAAAAAACAGACGATCTTATCTGGATGATCAAAATACGTACAACAATTTCAAGGTCATAATCTATTGTTATATTTTTTAAATAAATTTCTTACTACTAACAACACTTAAGTTTAATATATTTGAAGATCTTCGAAAACTCTATAATTAGAAAACTGATAGCAATTATTACTAGTCATACTAGGACAGTTTGTACGATTATACGTCAGACTTCCAACAATTTCAGGTTCTATGTATTATGGTTATATCATACAAATAAATAGATTAATCTATAAAGCATTTGATCTAAGGAGATAAACTAATCCATGATTTTTAAACGTGTAAAATATTTCAGGTTTTGTTTTTAATGACGTATGTCATTAGCATACATAGTCACAAGTAATATTCATTCTGCATTCGTGGCTGATAAATTTGAGCGATTTAGTTTGTACAACGAAAATGTTTGTACAACGAAAATTTATCGGTACTTTGTAAATTCCAGCATGACAATGACCCTAAGCATTCTGCTAGAAAAACTGACATCAAGATAATCATATGGAAGTTTTACAGTGACCTTCTTGTAGCCCAGATCTTGACCCCATAGAAAATCTCTGGATGATAGTTAAAAATAAAGTAGGGTTGAAAACATTTTATAATTTTGACCACATGTGGCAGAAATTCTAGTAGAGATATTTATATGTTTAGTAGAGTCTACGCCTAGAAGACATTTGAAAGTCATTGAGGCTAATGGGTATTCAACTATGTATTAATTATTAGATTTAAGAGCAAATTTATGTTGTTAAAAAAATTTATTATATTGATATTACGTTTCCAACTAGTATGCCGCTTAGAAATATAGTTTTTTCAAATAAGTTAAGAAATAAATTGTTAAAAAAGGCCCATCTTTTGTTTTATACAAAAATAAAAAATGTACACTCTATTAATAGTAAGATCGAAATAAAATATGAATTTTCTTATATTAATTTCAGAATAAACAAAGACTGAATTATTATTTGCTGTCGTTTCCAATAATTAGTCTGCCTCCACTGTATATACAATTTTGAAGGTTACTCGATAGATTGCATTGCTAGGTAAGCCAGTTAGCAATTTTTTTACCATATCTCATGGACACTTGGGATACATTTTGATAATTCCAGGAACTGTCTTGAAATTTATGACAATCTGTTAATATCAAAATTGATAAACATGTTTTGCATTCTGTTTGTAATGTTTGAAATCTATGATAAAAATATCTTTGAATTTTGTTTATGTTACTAATTGTAAGAGTTTATTATTAATTTCACCTAAAATCATACATATTTATATGTGTTACACCTGGATATTTTAATAGTTGATTAGTGATTTTAATTTTATTATCATGATACCTACTTAAAAATATTTTATCTGTTATACTAATTTAAGAGATTACTTTTTAATATTGTTTTCTCAGTACAGATTTTTTAGATAATATTCTGTATATGTTTATATTATATTTTAATTACGAATTTTTTCTTAGCTTCAATTTAAGTAAATTGATAAAGCTAGTAATGTCCTTATTAGATAACAAATTTAGCAAAACTGTTCACTAATTGCAACTATTAATAATAACATCACTCGGGTGTTGCACAAGAAAATTTCCAAAGCTTTAGCGACCAGCATACTTATAACAACAATCCAGTTCAACAGAATTAATTTTACAATATTTTTTACAGTTTTTACATATTTTCGATCCTTGAAAATGACTGTGGATGTAGTGTTGTCATTTTATCTTGGTAACATTTTGATCTGATATAACTTTTTTATTTTTAAAGTTATTAATATGAACCAAAAACCAAATTACAGGGTCCGTTCCTGTTTTTTTGTCATCCGAAAAAACAAGACTGTCAATAGAACATATATTTATATATATATATATATATATATATATATATATATATATATATATATATATATATATATATATATATATATATATATATATATATATATATATATATATATATATATTTTTTTTTAAATTGGAACACCCTGTATATTTTTATTTGGTTGGATAGAATATTTTATTCTGATTTCAGTGATTTTCACACTTTATACTTTGATCTAGAAATAGTGAAAATAAGTTAGAATTTAACATAATATACAGAAAAGATACCAGTACTCTAAGACATATCCCTAAAGACTCTCACCATTGTGCTCAACACAAAATGGCGAGTTTTAATTTTCTAGTCCATCGTCTATTAGCTTCTCCCACAATAAGGAGAGGTCTGAAAAAGAAGAGGCATTGATTAAGGATATAGCTGCGAGTAATGGATATTCTGTAAGTTTTAATTGGTATAATAATTAGAAAACGAAAATTTAAAGTCTTTTCGAAATTCCTCGACCTTTCAAAATGAAAGATTTGATCCAAGATTTACCCGCAGTATTGGTAAGATTTTTTAAAGTCGGGAATTTACGAAATTAGCTGTAAGGACTGTAATCAAAAGTATGTTGGGCAAACTAGATAATCAATTCGAACTAGATTTAAAGAGCATATTTCCCATCTCAAATATGGCAGAACAGATAAGACTAGTGTTGTCCAACATGCGTTTGAGAATAACCATAAAATAGATATTAGCAATTTAAGATTAATTATGTGACAAATAATGGACAGCTGGATGAATCTTGGAAATCACTAAATGTAAAAATAGTATGAATAGGGACAGAGGGCCAACCCCAAATAGCCCTCTTTATTAATTAGTGGGTCACGGTTCACCGAACCGTGACAATAGTATAGTTATAAATAGGTTTGTTAGGTTAGTTTTAATTACCTCCAGATGATGCCAACTTGGTTAGCGAAACGCGCGTCGAGTGCAGTATACATTGTTTTGGTGTTTCGTGGAAAACTACGTCAGTGGTTTCTATAGAAATGATTTTATATTTGTTAAAAAAACACATTTTCAGGAAATTAGCGATTTCGGTCCTAGCTGAAAAGGCCGTAAATGGCCATTTCGAATAGAAAATAACCTACTGAACAAGAAAAAGTCGGTTTCACTTGGTTCACGATGAATTTTAGTCGCAAATTTCCTTCAGTGTCCTTCTCCTCCTTTCACATCTACCGATGCGGTGGTGTGGAATCGACAATCTCCGGTTTATGTAGCAGCAACTGTGCCTTCCTTCATAATTATAATTCTTTGTAATTACAAATGTTTATTAATTTTAAGACAATCAGCATTACATACGGGTCCTTTAATGGCTGTAAACCTAATATGTACTGTGAAACAGCTATGCGTATTATGCGATATTCGTGATAACCCTTTCAGCCTTTAGAGGGTATATATCCTAGGATATGACATACCGAATAAATTTATGTGGGTACACATAATGAACCCCTGAAGTAATCATTTCAGCGCTTTACATGCTGCGATAACATATAAGGGTTAGTGATGGCTAAAATATGATTAGAGTGAAATAATTTTCATTCTAGGCAGCTTTTGAGTATAATGTCACAGACAAAAATTTAAACAGATATTTAAATACATTTTGCCTTGAAAATACTTGTGCTATTGACACTCGCATGGACTTATCACTTTAGTAATTTACATAAGGATACAACTTGTCGGTCAAAATTTATATAAGGATACAACTTGTCGGTCAGTGTCTGCCGACTGGTCGCGTCGTAACATAAACGAAAGTAAAGAAATGCCGCCGCAGTCGACTGACCAGTTGGTGTAGAATCTAAACAGCAGTACAAAATATCGGGTACGTATTAATTTGTCACTACGTAAACAGCAAACGGACAAGTTGTGTGAGTATACACTAGGGCATCATCCTCCACCCTCGGCTTTGATTATACTGAAAGAGTTTATATGCGAAAAAATCAGTTCAGGACTATTATTTCCATGCATATATTCCCGACATGCCTAATTGTGTCCTAATTGTATTGTTTGTCTTTATTAGAGTTAGATCTAGGAAGTTTAGTCTATTGTTATTTTCTATTTCCATCGAAAATAACAATAGACTAAACTTCCTAGATCTAACTCTAACGGTTTACCAAAAGTACATGGTCAGCAAGATACATAAATTTCACGTCAAATCATCCTATATCCCAAAAAAAAAAGTGTAGTTATAGGCCTTGCCGATCGAGCCATCACCCTTTCAGATCCTGAATACAGACAAGAGGCAATTAAAAGAACCAAAACTGCCCTCACAAAAAACAAATACTCTAACAGTTTCATTAATACAATCATTAAAAAACGAATAAATAAATTTTACAACAAAAATACATAAACCACAACAAATAAATCCCAAGGGAAAAAAATTAAAAAAACATGACATAAACATTAGCCACAAAGGACATAACTTGTTAAAATCTAATTCAGTAAACTCAAGAGTAAAACACCTACCCCAAAAAAAAACCACGTACTTTATGAAATACCATGTGAGAACTGTGCCAAAGTATACATAGGCCAAACTTTCCAACATCTAGAAATAAGAATCCAACCCCATAAATATGATAAAATCAATAAAACAGCACTCACGAAACATACACAGACAACACACAAATTCGACTTCGACAAAACAAAAATATTAGCTACAGAAAACCACACCAAAAAAAGAGAAATTTTAGAAATGATTGAAATAAAAAATAAAACAAAAACAATAAATGACAAAACAGACACACAAAATTTAAACAAAATCTACAATAACTTATTCAAAATAAATCAAACAAAATAGTAGCTGCCCTTACAAAAAAATTAGAAATACACCACTGCCACAACAAGCTAAGTCAACAGATCCTTAAAACATTTAAAATTTAGGTAAAAAACACATGTTATAGGCATTGGGAATTTTACAAATTATAAGCCACCCCAGTTCAAGATTTTGGTTCAAACTTAGTTGTAAACACAAAAAACATCATCGGTTAGTGTAAAACAGTAAAAAGTGATATGCTCGCTATACGCACAAATTATTAATTAAGTGGCATTATTGTTGAACTATAAAGTGCCACATCCGATTACTTTTTTTCGTTTAAGATATTTAAATAATAATCAAAAAATGGTAGACAATTTTAAATTGCTTTATATTTTAGTCCTTACATTGAAAAAAGTAGAAAACAGCCACCGAAACGTTTGTGAAATGTGTTTATGAATAAATAGACAATTTAGATTTTTTTTCAAATCTATCATTAAAGAACCAAAATCCCAAGAACACTATTGCTATAAAAGATATAAATAAGGTTCAAGAAGTCAAAAAGAAAAACAACTTTCTTTCAAACTATATATACAGCATGGCCGGCGATGTGGTAGACAAGAGGACAAACGGATTAAAAATTTCATTTTTCTAGGAAAAGTCATTCTTTATCAAAAAATTTGCTTACTGAAAAAATACGATTGTCGATGAAAAAAAATACAAGAGTAAAGTACCCTTATTATAATTTTTTTAGCAAAATGCTATTCAAGAAAATTGTTTCAAATCATTACACCGTCTAAGATAACAACATAACAGAAATAAATTAGGTATTACAGTGTCAAGCAAAACGTCATTGTCAGTTACTTTTAAAGATTTTGTCAGTTTACAATGTTAACAACGGAGCAAAGAATACATAATTATTTATTTAAAATTACGTCGAAATATTACATATGTATAAAAAAAAACAATATAAGATAAACAGAAACCAACACATGATTATAATTTAAGGCATAATTCATAAAAATAGATCAAAATCAGATATAGTATAACAATAATTATTCAAACAGCGCTTCACCATGAAGGACGAATTTTTTCAGTTGGGTTCTAAGACAGTCATAACTCCTCCGCACTTCTTCTAGTGATATTGCTTCTACAGCTTCTATAATTTTTTGTTTTAAAATGTCCTCATCATTTGGCAGTGGATTGGCATAAGAGTACTGTTTTAGGCGTCCCCACAAATACATATCTGCCAAGGTAAGGTCGGGACTTCTTGGGGGCCATAAAACTTGACCATTTCGCCCGATCCATTTTTGTCCAAATTCCAAATCGAGCCATTCCTTTACTTCTCTAGCAAAATGGGTCGGGCATCCATCTTGCTGGAAGTACATGTTACCTCGGTAATCTGCTGGTAGTTTTCGCAAATGATCAGAAAAAAAGTATTTAACATATTTAAATAAGAATTTCTATTACAAGTATTCTCAAAGATATACAGTCCTATTATACTTTAGTAGGAAACAGCGCATCAAACATTCACTTTTTTAAAATATTGACCGGGTTGGTATTCTGAACATAGGATTAGCATCACTCCAATAATGAACATGTTGCGATGCCACAGTTCCATTCGTCGAAAACGTGGACTCATCCGAGAACATTATAAGTTTATGGAATCCTCTATTACCACCTAAAATCTTACTTCCTACCCACAAACAAAAATCCAACCTTTTGTCATCATCACCCTCTTCTAATGTGTGGTTATAATGGGGTCTGTAGGGACGTATCTTATTTTGCTTTAAAATTTCTTGAATAGTACTTTTTTGGACCACCTGTAGTTGCGTAGCTCATTTCCTTAAGGACAGTGTAGGGTTTTCTCTAACAGATTGCAGTACAAGTAGAGTCGCTGCATCATCTTCATTGTAGGATTTTTTTACTTTTTTTAAGTCTAATACGGATCCCGTTTCACAAAACTTCTTGACCAGCTTGTAGACCACCCATTTGGTTACTTGTACATTGGGGAACCTTTCATGAAATTTTTCAATAACGTATCTGTATGAACAATCTCCGTCACGATAACATTGGATTAAATGTATTCTTTGCTCCGTTGTTAACATTGTAAACTGAGAAAATCTCTAAAAGTTACTGACAATGACGTTTTGCTTGACACTGTAATCATTTATTTCTGTTATGTTGTTATCTTAGAAGATGTGATGATTTGAAACAATTTTCTAAAATAGTATTTTGCTAAAAAAATTTATAATAAGGGTACTTTACTCTTGTAAAAAATTTGATTTTTAAATTTTTGGACACCCTGTATAAAATTTTTTATTTTTTTCATCGTCAAAATTTGAGTAGGATTGGAAAGTTTTTGCTAATTGGTTAGCTTTTGTAAATGCATTTTTTTTTCATAAAAGTTGTCTCAGACTATGCCCTTTAATAATTTAAAACATACAACATGACTCTAAGAGTCATATTAATTGAAAGTGAACGTTTTGTATATTCTTAGATTTTTGGATTTGTAATTTTAGAAATACAAATAATTATGTAGTTGTTCTTAAAATAATCTGAGTATCAAAAGATTAAAAGGAAAATCATTTTATTTACGACTTTCAAGATCCATGATGAAACAGTCAAACTTAACTTGAAAACTTAAATAATGAAAATGTTGAAACTAATAAAAACAATAATGTAAACAATTAAAGTTCAAATGTTTAGTTAGGATTTACTTGAAAATTGTAATTACAATTATCTAATTTAATCTATTAGCTGTTTTACGCGCATAAACAATGTGTCCCAGAAAACTATGGCATAAAAGAAACTTCAGATATTAAGCAGCCAGCCAATTAAGTCGATTTAACCAAATACAAACATAATAATGAGATGCAACATTACACAATCCTCAACTATATGAGGTATGCCTCGTGTTGTGGTCAATGTCTTCTTAACGTATTGTGGCCCAGGTCCTACTGAATAAGATTTACAGGAAACAATTACTCAGCGGACAAATTCCCCAACCTGCGTTGAATTAAACCTGCAAATCTTGTCTGATAGCTAAGATCATTTGTCAATTCATCACTAGACACAGATTGATGTTATAGTGACTGATAGTAACCTGCAACGCAAGTATCAAGGGCTGCAACCACTAACCCTTCCAAACAAAACTTTAAACGCAAGTTTAATTCAACGCAGGTCGGGGCTTTTGTTCGCTGAGTAGTTGTTTCCTGTAAGTCTTATTCAGTATATAGTTTAGTCCATCAGGGTTAGAGGTCGCAGCTCTTGGTTTGTCTTAAAATAATTTTCTTCGAGACGACGCGACGCTTTTGAAAATGTCTTCTTTACGCTGACTATTAATCTGTCTATTTCGTTTTCTTTAGGTGAAGGAATACGTCATCCGGTCAACTGTTTACGAAATAAACGCGTAGTGTATACAGTTTTGTGAGTTTTTTCACTGAAAATGGCTAAGTTTAATCCCCAGAAACTCGGGTTATTTGAGGACGAATTATATAACAACTTAATGATTAGTGATAAAGAAGATTTTGAGGAAATTAATTAATTATAAGAATGACGAATCTGACGATGGCTCTAGTTCTCACGACGGAAATATTAAAAATATTCAGAATGTTGTTAACTGTCAACCTGCGGATGTAGATGTGTCATTAAACCAAACATTTTTATTTCCAGTAGTACTTTTTTTTTTTAAATTTTTGTTTTTAAAATAAAGCTTTCAGTTAATATAAACTGTTTTTATTTATTCTGGTTAATATAATCTTAATCTTAGACAAACCTAAAAAAAAAACAAAAAATAACAAGCAGTAAAAGAGTTAAAATTGTGCTTCTGCGAAAATGTATATTCATCACCATGTTGTTTATACCTATGTACGATATAACATGTATACTCCAGGGAAATAAGGTAAAAATAAAGGCCATCTGCGGAATGAGGCCGAACAAGCTGAATTTTTGCAGAGACCTTCGTTTTGATGTTCCAATGAAGCACAAAAAAATCTCATATGCCTACCCTTGTGCGTCTTGAGATATCGAAGGTCAAAGGTCATGAAAATCGGTTTTTCGCGAAAATCTCGCTTCCAGTGCATCTGACATCGTAAGAACTCATAACAAAACTTACGTAAAATAGTATTCTCTACAAAATTATTCATATACATTTTTTTCGTACGACCAACCGTTTGAGAAACATCCCGATTTGACTCACTTGGCTCAAAAATTTCAAGCAGAAAACTGCCCGCCAGATACAGTATTTCAGAACGGAAAGCGTTTTCTGTTAGCTATGTATGGTGCTCAAAAAGATGAAGTGAACCCTTGATAAATTTAGATACACCCAATTCATTAAGGCTACACGACTTAATAGACCTGTTAAATTGTCATCCCTTCCACCTACCAGTGAAGCAGCTCGACAGCATATTTATCGGGTCTACTACCAAGTACAGATTTGGCTAGGGAAAAATCTACAACCCGAAGAATGGGGTTGGGATTTAAAAAGCGACA
Source organism: Rhamnusium bicolor (assembly GCA_029963845.1). NCBI lineage: Eukaryota > Metazoa > Arthropoda > Insecta > Coleoptera > Cerambycidae > Rhamnusium > Rhamnusium bicolor. The sequence goes on along the minus strand of JANEYF010005713.1, from coordinate 87,833 downwards.
TATTACAGCCGAAAACAACACTACTGCCACCTGCTCCAGACGAACTATTAAATACAATATTCTGTAATTGTAAAAAGGGGTGTGGTGCGCAGTGCGGGTGTAGAAAAGTCGCGCTGCCATGCTCCAAAGTTTGTGGTCAGTGTCACGGACAGGCATGCCTGAACCCGTCAACAGAGTTGCAAAACATCGAAGACTTCAGTGACCTTGAGCCTGAAGAAGTTTTGCCAACAGACATAGAGCCAACAGATATAGAGGAAGCGTCTGACGAAGATATTGTGTTGATCGAGGTGCTAGTGGAACCCGACGAAGACGAGGAGGAAGGCAAGGAAACATAAGGCGTGGTGTGGAAAAGAATGTATTTTTTGTTATTAATTATTTATTATATATTTTTTTATAAATAAACAAATTTTTAACGGCTTAATAATGGGAATTTAATTTTCCAGTCTAACAGATTAAGAAAAGTGCTTTTATATTTATAGCTCTGCAGTATAATACAGTATTACCTATTACGAATGCGCGCTCCCGCTTTATCATGCTATATCTCGAAAACGGTTGGTCGTACGAAAAAAATGTATATTATGAACAATTTTGTAGAGAATACTATTTTACGTAAGTTTTGTTACGGGTTCTTATGACGTCAGATGCATCGGAAGCGACATTTTCGCGAAAAACCGATTTTCATGACCTTTGACTTTCGATATCTCAAGACGCACAAGGGTAGGCATATGAGATTTTTTTGTGCTTCATTGGAACATCAAAACGAAGGTCTCTGCAAAAATTCAGCTTGTTCGGCCTCATTCCGCAGAGGAAGTTTTATTTCTCTGGAGTAGTAGGAATTGTACGATTTACTCGCGGTCTTTAGTGATAAAGTTTCAATCATTCAATAGTTTATGTATCTACAGATAATATTGTTCCGAACCAGATCGCTGTGAAACAAATTTCAATGAATATTTCCTTCACATGTCAGTAATGCCAAAATAACAATGCAGTTTCAACGAAAACGTTTCTTTTTGGCCTTAATAAAAAATGTTGCAAGGTTCTAACATATTTCATTCTAATATATTTCAATCTAATATATTTTCACGGATGAGTATAGAAGTTAATTTGTTGAATAAAATTATGTAATACTATTAAAGACAATTTTGTGCGTGCGCGATATTCATAAAACTTAATAAAAATTTATAATTTTATGATAATTTTAGGCAATCTTTTCCAAATAAGAATTTATATACTACACTAAAATATAATATTTTCTTATCGTAGTTTTATTATTATATAAAGTATAACTGTCAATTAACTCTAGACATATGTGCTAACTTAGTGCATGCATAGAGATCGGTTCCAAATCGATCCGTTATTACAAAGATTATGCAGGGTGTCCCAACCACAAGAAGGCACCCTGAATAACTTTGGAGATAAAAATTGTTTAAAAAATTGGTGAAACACGTCGACCTTGTTTCCAAGGGGGACATATTTTAATGTAATACTTGTATACCTATCATCATCCCTCTACCCTACACGGCCACCCCCTCAAAAAATTCAAATGGCAAAGGTGGTCGAGTGATACATCTTATGAAAGGCCTTTCAATTCCCTACATAACTATGTATTTTTTTTAAACTTTTATCGATTCGTTCTTAAGGAAAATAATTTTATTTTTGATGATTACACACAATCGAAATCGTTTAAAAAAATCTAAAATACACGGCACTGGGTATTTGAATTTATAAAAAAACTACATTTTTTAGTGCTCTCAAATCAACACGAGTTTTTTCGACAAAAAACATTTTCCTTGTCCGTTTAGTTTTAAAATAATAAAAGACTCATAAATATTTGATAGTCTTTGAACATTAATTTATTTACAACCAATTTCAAATCGAGATATACTTTACCAAAGTGAGTTCTCATAATGGTTTATACCATTCAAGAGAGATTAGAAATTGTCAGCATTTATTTTAAAAACGATAATTAATTGTGCTAGAGCTACGGAGCGCATATTCAATAGAAATCACCCAGATAGAAGGGTTGGTTCTCAGTATGTTTTACAATTATTGACAAAATTTATTGAAACAGGTTCTGTAGGAAACAAAAAGCATGAACCTCAGCGACCGATTAGGAATGAAGCAGTCGAAGTGGCAGTTCTGGGTCATTTGCAGATGGATAATACTCAATCGATCAGGAAAGTAGCTGCGGCTTTCGGTGTATCACGAAGCAGTGTTCATAGGATTGTATAAAGGCATAATTTCATCCATATTAATTTAAATTGGTACACGAATTAAACGAAGATGATCCCGATCGTCGCGCGTCGGCTTGAATTCTGTGAGACTTTTACTGAGCAATTAAACGGTAATGCCAATCTTCTGTACAATACGTGTTTTTCTGATGAATCGACATTTCAGTTAAATAGGGAGGTAAACAGGCACAATTGTAGGTATTGGAGTGAAACCAATTCACATTTGTTAATGGAAACTCATACCCAAAGGCTTCAGAAGTTAAATGTTTGGGCTGGCATCTTAGAGAATCACATTGTCGGGTCGTTTCTTATTCCTGATAATTTAAATGGCGAAAGGTACCTCGATCTGTTAGAAAATAACATCGACCCAATGATTACCCAAATCCTCGAAGAAGACGATACTCTTTTAGAGGGCGAACTGTTGTTTCAACAGGATGGGGCACCCCCACATTTTGCTATAGCAGTCCGTCAATTTTTGGATAATCGGTTTCCTGAGCGATGGATTGGAAGAAGACGTCCTGTGGAGTGGCCCGCTAGGTCACCCGATTTAATTCCCTTGGATTTCTTTCTGTGGGGACATTTGAAATCGAAGGTATTTGCAACAAAATCCGCATCTCTGGTAGAGTTACGTGAAAGAATTGTTCGAGAATGCCGTTTATTGACTCCAGATGTGTTCAGAAATGTTCGTACAGAATATCAAGACAGATTATACTACTGTATGGAAGTCGGTGGGGGTCATTTTGAACAATACATACGATAATTTAAACTGCTTCTTTTATTTTTATTTCCCGAACCTAAAATAATGAAACAATTATTTCTCAGGAACAAATCGATAAAAGTTTAAAAAAAATACAGTTATGTAGAGAATTAAAAGACCTTTCAAAAGATGTATCACTCGACCCCCTTTGCCATTTGAATTTTTTTGAGGGGGTGGCCGTGTAGGGTAGAGGGATGATGACAGGTATACAAGTATTACATTAAAATATGTCCCCATTGGAAACAAGGTCGACGTGTTTCACCAATTTTTCAAAAAAAATGTATCTGCAAAGTTATTCAGGGTGACTACTTTTGGTTGGGACACTCTGTATACACATATTTGGTTATTATTACTAGCAATAATGCACTCCGATGTTGATTATGCGAATAATTAATTAATTAGCATGAACTGATGTATCAAAACTTACTTAAATTTAAAATGTTTCTGTAATGCTAGGTATTATTATTATTATTATTATTTTTACTAAAACTTGTTTACAGCTAGATTGTTGTGTAATGTAATAAAAAGTCTTTATACAAATGAGTTTTAATAATAACATCTAGTTCATCTAAATAGAAATTTTTGTCCATTCTCTCGCCCTCAAACTATTACCATAGAAATTCCAGTGGGATTATGATAATATTTTAAACAATACTTTTATTACCGTTTTATCATTCTTGTCCAGATAATACTAGAGCAAATTTAAAACTTTATCTATTCACTGGTATTTTAGGAATAGAATCATGATTTATGGTCAATCTAAAATCAATAACATATGACAAATTTATACCTTTGGAGTATAAATGTGATTAAATATATTGTTTTTGCATTTATTTTTAGTTTTATCTAACTACCTACATAGTTGGAATTAGAATTAACATTTGCATGAGATAAAACAATAAATATAAAAATTGTATCTGCGTCGAGTTGAATTAATACTTACTCGTCAATTATTACTAGAGCCCGCATCTCCGATGACATTTCCAGAGAAGGATTCTAAATTACACGATATACAGTAATTTTTCCATGCCATCGCGCGCTAATATCCTTTTGGCTTGATGATGGTCTCGGATGCTAGGGCCAGGCAGGACTATTACCTTTTTACCCTAGTCATTGCTGTAGACCTGGTCTGGCCTCGTGCAGGGCGGGTTAGCTTACTTTACGAACGGCCCCACTCACAAATGTGAGCGGTGCCGTAGATTTCAGCCAACCTCCTTGGGTTCTGGCTGATGAACCCTGCTAGCTAGGACCACTTCTGGCGCTCTTCTGACTTCATCTTCTTTCTTCGCCAGCTTGTCACCTCCGGGGGTAGTCATCGGTCTGGCAGGGACTGTGCGGATATTCTGTGACTTAGAATTGACTGCCAGTACACAAAGTGTCAATTGAAACATTGTCATCTGGATCATCGGACAAGGTGAGGATGAACTGTATAGCTCTAGGAGTTGAAGGACTAAGTGCTTTCTTAGCACTTTCGTCCTTCACGGAGCCAGGGGGACAACGGACACTGGTCGGTTCACTGACTGGTGCCCGCAAGGTCTGTGGGAAGGTGGTTGGTTGCGTCATGTCTCTTCCGTGGGTTGGTCCATCTGTAAGGAAAGGATTAGTTATACTTACCCGTTGTCCAGTAACTGTACCTTCGGCCTCTTTTGCCTCGGTGCGTCGGCTGGATCATAGGAGGTGGCCTCCCTGATCAGCGGGTTCCTATGCTCCTCGGCTAAGGTGTACGGTTTCTTCGCTCTATCCCGGATGATTTCGGTGACTGGTGTGTACTCCAGGTCCCTGAAGATGTCAACGTTTCTAACGTACCATGGTGCGCTCACCGCTGTCCTGATGGCCACGTTTTCCACGGCTTGGATCTTCTTCAGATAGGTCTTCGCTTGGTATCCCCATGCTACGGAGGCGTAGGTCAGGTGTGGTCTGATGAGTGCTTTGACTAGCAGAAGCTTATTCCTCAGATTGAGCCTGCTTTGGTTCCCTACCATTGGGTAGATGAGAGCTCTCGTCCGTTTGGCCTTTACCACGATGGCTTCGGTGTTCTGTCTCCATATCAGGCCTTTGTCCATGATTACGCCAAGGTACTTGACGGAATCGTGCCATTGGATGTCCTCGCTGAACATGGAAACGTGTTCTGTGGGGGTTTTCTTGCGTCCTTTCCTGAAGAGAATCGTCTGGCTTTTCTCCGCGTTGACTGCGACTTTCCATTTGATGCACCATTCTTCCAGAAGTGAGGCTGCCTCTTGGAGTCTTCTGGTGGCTGTTCTTGCTCTCCAGGATCTGGCCGTGAGGGCCGTGTCGTCCGCGTAGAATGCCATATCGGTGCCTTCGGTCCTTGGGAGATCAAAGATGAAGGCAGCGAACAGGTGAGGTGAGAGCACAGAGCCTTGGGGGACTGTCACTATTAATAAACTATTTTATTACCAGTTGTAAATCATAAAGAAGCAATTATTTAATTCTCTTGTAAAGTTACAGTTAAAAACATCGGCCACTAGCTATTATTGCTACACCAGCTCAAACATCATTAAATATATAAATTTTGAATAGTTGATTGAAGATGAAGTTACTGAAAATCCATTTTGATTTAAAAAAATATATAAACACTTTTTATTACTTGTCTAATTTTCACTCTATTTGTTATTTTTGTAACTGGTTTTATCCTATTCGGACATTTTCAAGTAAACTAATTTATACAAAAAATTTTACTTTCGTTTAAATATAAACTGAACTGAAGAAGTGGGTCACGGTTGATGATATAATTCATAATTTGTACAGATGTTATGTCTTTAAATGTAGAGGGTTTCTCAAGATAGTATATTATATTATGATGTGATTTTTATTAACAGCATTAAGTTTAATAACGGAGAATTATTTAAATCTATTTGTCGTTTAATATGTTGTAATTTTTAATTCTATTTAATTTATTTATTTCTAGCGCTTCTAATAAATTAAGTTTTTTACTTTTCCCACAAATATATAATATTTTAGATTGATGGTCATCAGTTATTGTATGACCAGAATCTGTTAGGTGGTTATAAAAGATGGAGTGTTGTTTTTGTGCGTGAATATGTTCTCTATATCTTACCCCGAACGATCAACCTGTTTGACCTACATATGAGGCGATACATTCTGGACAATCTAAACGATATACACCACATTTTTTGGAGATATCAGTTTCTTGTTTTGCATTGAAAAATGCCTATATTTTTGTTAGAACTAAATGATGTTTTATCCAATTTATTCAATTAGCAATATTTTTTCCAAATTTAATATTAAATCCTTATATTTCCTTCGACCAATCCGCTGAAATCCGCTGACTTCCAACTATTCCGGTTTTCTATTGAATGTTTAATGCTACTTTTCTTGTGGTTGAGAGAATACGACAGAATACTTTTCACAGTGAGGCCCAAAAACCAATTTGTTTTATAAAAGAGTGTGACAAAGAGCAATGTCTTTTCCGTATTAAGTTTATTCTTTATCTTAATTTATAGTTGAGATGTAAGTTTATGTTTTTATTAACCAAACACTGCACCAGATTTATATTCTTTCGAACCACAATGCATTTCGATTAAAATAATAATTAATAAACAATAAGGATAAAACAAAAAAACTACAAAAGACAGGAGTGTATGAACTAAAATGTAGTGACTGCGACGCTATATACATTGGCCAGACTGGACATAACACAAAGAAGCGACTTGAAGAGCATAAAAAGTCTATTGTAAACAACGTATATAGCACCGGCATGTCAACACAATGTATAGAAAACAATCACTTTATAAATATGGATAATGTAGAATTACTTCATTCCGAAAAGAAGAGCAAAAAATTAGACTTACTAGAAATATTAGAAATTAAGAAAGCTTCCAAAAATAAAAAAAAACGATTACAAATGAACAACAAATATTCGCAGGTCACCACATTTTAGATAAAGTAATTTAACTTTTCAAAAAAAATTCCAAATCCTTCAGACCATTTTTATTAGTATAAGTTGCCAGATGTAACATTCAATATATAAGCAAGGAACATAAATTATAATTTAGTACCTCTCATCTGTACTCTTGAAAAGGGCCTAAAAAGCCGAAACACGTGTAGAGTGAAAATACAATCTTGAAACATTTAAAAGCAAATTTTCTTTGTTTATTTAAAATATTTAATAATGTTTCACAAGGAGCCAACCGCAGAATCAGTACAATGTATAAAATAATTCTTTCTGAAAAGCTAACCCTACTTTTTAAATAATATCCAATAAGAATGGATTAAATATCTCAATAATTCAACAAGTGTAAATTTTTTTTTCTAATTAAGATTTGACCAAGTATATCTTGTTTTAACGAGTACTTTCAGATCTTATATTCTTATAAATAACTTTATTGTAAGCACTTCATCGTTTCAATAAAATGAAGGCGACATATATATTTTTCATTCAGTAATTTATTGCTGGCCAATAAAGCAAAATGTCAATAACAATTAATAGTTAGTCTAGCCAGACAATATAAATTCTCCTTAATGGATCCTCTTAAAAATATGTAAATTGTATATCAATTAGTTATTGTTATACTTCAAACTGTTTATTAAATGTTTTTTTAGAAAATTCCAATTTTTTTTACATTTTCACAATAATAAATAAACAAATTGAATACAAAAATAACAAATTTTTAGGAGGTAGTAAACTATATATTATGGAATTTAAACGATAAAATAGCTATTTGCGTATTAAGAGCGCTAAGTGATATATTGTCGCTCTGAGCGAGGTTTAAGCTATCTCGCGAGAGCAGCAATGTCACTTTGCTCTCGAATTACACACAGGATTTTTTCTACAACCGGTGTTTTTATAAAAATGTTTGGTAAAAATTAATAATTATTGATAATCTCAAAGACAGGTTTAGATTTCAAAACGTGAGCATCAATTTGCGCTACACGTGTTTTTGTAGAAATGTTTGTTAAAATGGTACTTACTGCAAAATAAAATAAAAAATTGCTTTAGTACCTATTAATTATTTATTTAAATACTGTCATCTTATGATTTATATCTATGTATAACAAAATCTAAATGTTTTTTGGAATTCTTCTAACACTTCCTCCTTCTTTAGTGGTGAAAAGCAAGGCGAAGAATAAAAGGGTATTAAATGTCTTTGTTTGATGACATATCTGTAATACTTTGAAACGATTGTATTCAGTCTTCTTCTGGGGAAATAATCATATTTGGTCGACATTTGTAGTAGACTTCTTTGAATCTTCTTAAACAAACCATTCTTTGACATGTCTTGGTCGCAGTTTTCAATTAGGGCAGTTAAGTATATTAAACTGGAATGGCGTATTTGAACATGGCACAATTCTTTACAAGTATCACATAAATTATACTTTTCAAAACTTTCCATTATCTGATAATCATAAGAATAAATTTATTTGATACAAATAGCTGTTTTAAGAAAGTTTTGACACATCAGATAATTATTTGTTTACTTTTGCTAACAGCAGCGGCAAGCATGGCCTCCTATGTCCAAAACATAATATTCGTCTGTGCTATGCGAAAGCTTTATAAGTTCATTGAATTGGTAAAAATAGCTCTTTCTACCACCTTTAGTAGCACAAAATTGTTAAAAAATAAAAGATTGAGTTACTACCAACCAATTTTTGAACTGTTTTCCGTAACTAAAGTTGGTAGTTTGTATTTTATTTAACGCAATAATTTGGGCACCAGTGTAATTTATAGATAAATTAAATTGTCGACATCTGTCAAATACCCTCAATGCTTACTTTTATGTCAAAAGTCGCAGATACACTAGACGTTTCTTTATTATGGTTTCCATGGTAACTAAGTGTTTACTTTGTAGTAAAAAAATGCTCGCTTCTTGGAAAAGTGCAACTTTGCGCTTTCTTTTGAAAGCACAAAGTTGCACTTTTCGCTCGGTTGTAGAAAAATACAATTTTAGCATTCAGCACGGAATACCCAAATTTCGTGGAAGGTAATTTTCTGAAAATGTGGAGAACTGCTCATATTGTGCCAATTTTTAAATCAGGAGACAAACTCGTCATCGAGAATTACAGGCTCATCTCTAAACTGTGCATTATTGATTGCTAAGCAGTTTGAAAGCATAATCTTTGATTACTTATATTATGATGTGAAAAACATGTTAAATGTTGAACAGCATAGTTTTATAAGTGGTAGATCTGTTGATTCAAACCTGTTCATTTATTCTGAATACATCCTAAAAAAATTTAAAGAATAGACTACAAGTCGACTCCATATATACTGACTTTAGCAAGGTTTTGATAAAATTGATTATTCCATTCTTTCATCGAAGCTTGCTGATGTAAGATATTCATGGAAATCTTTTAACTTGGTTCGAATCATATGTAAAATATAAGTGTCACATTAGGCAATTATAAACTCAATTATATCTATGTCTCGTCGGGCGTGCCACAAGGGTCTCACTTGGGTCCCCTGTTATTTAATATTTACATAAATGATATATCTAAATGTTTCAAATATTCTAAATTTCTTATGTACGCCCGTGATTTAAAAATATTTCACTCAATAAGTAGCCTAACAGATATTTCCAAGATTCAAGAAGATCTTACAGATTATACATATATATTCCGTTTAATTTTAATAAAATATTTATAAAAAAAAACATAAATTAATTAAATTGACAAAAAAGTCATTTATTTTGGGTGGAAAATGTTTAAAATGACTGTCATGACATACAATTTAATTTTTCAAGGTCATTTATGATTTTGATATTGAAAAAACCATTGTAAAGGCAATTCCAACCTTTATCGGATAAGATTGAAAAATATACAGGGTGCTATCTAAAATAAGAAAGTTACTACTATTTTCGGGTAAAAAAGAAAGTGTATTTTTGGGTCTGGTTAGGTCAAAAATGAATTCTTATGCAAAATATTCTGCAAAAAAAGTGGTGTTACATGGTGTCGTGGTCACCCGGTATATGTAAATTGTTTTGACTCCTACGTAATATTAATCTCATAATAAATTTATCAAATTGCTATAAACTATGCTGTATAAATTCTAATTTTTGATAGCACCAGTAAATTTATATTACATGTAATTTACTATTTAATTCCGACAGATAACGGAGATAAAATTTTTTACGACAAACAACAAAATCATCGCCCACTACATTCCTGGATATTTAATATTTCAATGATAAAAACGTGGCAGTGTCTGATCAAGCTAAGGAAAAATTAATATTTAACACTGATATTGAGTATATTTTCACATAATCGCGCAGTGGTCTTAATTACAAAAAAGCTAGTCAAAAACCCGCTTTTTGAAATTGACATTTTCAGCGGGAGCTACTAATAATATCTTTGCAACAGTTTACGTTATTAACGACGTTATGAAATTGGGAAAAAAGCGTTTATAAGTTTTTATTAAATATAAACAAATAAACATTCGTTCGGCGATCCGAAACAGTAATTGCGGCCAGGGGTAGTCCAAATGATATTGATAAGATTGTTCCAATAAAAGATATTAATTTGCATATAACATTAAATTTAACGTTGACGTGGTTTTCCACAAAACACCATAAAGTGCACTCGAAGCGAGTTTCGCCAACCAAGTAGGCATCATCTGGAGATGATTAAAACTAACCTTATGCTAAAAATTGATCCTATTTATATCTAAATTATTGTTATGGTTCAGTGAACCGTAACTTACTAACTGATAGAGCGGACAATATGGGATTGGTGCTCTGTCACTACTAACACTATTTTGTTTGTAATTTCTAGCTTTTAAATGCATCTAGCTGTCTAGTATTTGTTACATTTCTAATTACTCTTAAATTGCTACTATAATAATAATAATAATAATAAAATGATTTATTGTGTAAGACGATGACATTACAAATGACAAAAGTTACACAAGAGGTAAGAGATTTGGCTACAAGCCATTCTTCCACTCCTACCCGTAGATACATGTGAAATTTGAAGTAGGTACTAGATGCTTAATGCTAATTATTATTATTCTTAATTATTACTAATCGTGTTTTTAAGAAAAATGTACGGTAGTTTCGAGAACAAGTGCTACATGCTTAATTAGGTGCTTAATTAAATACTTAATACATACTTAAATGCTTAATACATACTTAAATGCTTAATACATACTTAAATATTTAATATTTATTTAATTAAATATTGGATATAAAAACTGATATTAAAAAAAAAAATAAAAAATAAAAAAAGTAAGCTACTAAAAACTAGTTACACTATTAAAAAACATAACAACTGTGGTAATGAACATGAGAACATGAGAAAAACAGTAGGAGCTAATTAGAATCAATGTACACTATTGGTAATCAGTTCTTTTAGTTTTTTTACAAAAGTTACTGGAGGTAAACTAAGTATATTCGAATCCCTGTTTAAAAGCTTGTTCAAAAGGCAAGGAGCCATATAGGAAAATGAGCCGGTGTACTTAGAAGTTGAAAATTGAGGTATGTTATACGAGTTTACTCTTAGATTTACGTCGTGGACATCGGAGTTTCTAGTCAATAGATCACATAGATATGATGGGATTTGATATTTACATAACTTGTATAGGAACATTACATACAGATATTCGATTCTAATGGACAGCTTTGGTTCAGATAGTCTATTCAAATGTGGTGTGATATGATCTCTGTAGGGTATACAACAAACAAACCGCATACATGCATTTTGGATTCTCTGAATTTTTTGCTGATTATAGTTAGGTAGAAAATTATAATAGACTGGACTACAATAATCAATATTGGGATATATTAGAGCCTTAATCATTCTGAGTTTTGTCTGCTCATCGAGCACATCTTTTAAATGATAGAGAGACTTCAACCTGAAAAATGATCTTTTAAAGACTTGATTTACGTGTTCGTTAAAACTTAAACTGCTGTCTATGTAGAGACCAAGATTTTTTGCAACATCTACCCAGTTAATCGATACATCGTTTACTACAACTGCATTATTCTCGCGTATGTTGTTTCTATTCCGTTCGTTACCTATACATAAAGCAACTGTTTTATTTGCATTCACGCGCAGACCGTTCTCGCAACACCAGTTTGTGAAATTGGTTAAATCTTGATTTATTAGAGCGATTTCCTCCACTGCCTGTGAAACAGTAACTGCTTTGTATAGTTGTACGTCGTCGGCGTAAAGGTGTATCTGGCAGTAATTTATTACAGTGGGCAAGTCAAACGTGAAGATTGAGAATAACAATGGTCCCAGAATACTCCCTTGAGGTACGCCACTCACTGTTGTACTGTACTGGGAATACTGGTCGCTGCCAATTTTTACTCTTTGCATTCTTCGTGTAGGTAGCTGTAGAACCACCGTAGAGTATTATCTCCAATACCAATATATCCTAATTTACTTATTAATAGCTGAAAGTTAACCAGATCGAAGGCTTTGCTTTGATCCAGGAGAACTAACACTGAGCACATAGAATTGTCCAGTGTAGTGGCAATGTCAATAACTACTTTTAATAATGCTGAATTGGTTGCATGTTTCTGGTGAAAACCTGACTGAATGTCAGGTAGTATTCTGTTTGATTCCAGGAAATTGATAATCTGGTTGTAAAGGATGCGTTCAAGCATTTTTGACATAGCAGGCAGTATATTAATTGGTCGTAAATCGTTAAGCGATGTAGGTAATGGAATTTTGGGTAGTGGAATGACATTGGCATGCTTCCATATATTTGGAACTATGCCCAGTTCAATGGATTCATTGAAGATTTGTTTAATCACGTCTATGCAATATGGGATGACTAGACTTATCATATATATGTTGATGATATCTACCCCATACGCTTTAGATTTTATACTTTTTACGCTGTCATATATGACTATCTCTTACATAGTTATTTTCAAACCCATGTTGGGCAACACTAAACTTATCTATTCTACCATATTTGAGATGAGCTATATGCTCTTTGAATCTAGTTTGAAATCATCGTCTAGATTGTCCTACACACTTTTAATTACATTCCTTACAGCTAATTTCGTAAAACCTTGTCGGTTGTTTCAATTTTATCTTTTGGATTGCCTACAAGTTGTTGTAATTTATTTCCCAATGAATGAACCACTATCTTATCTATATCTTTAAAGATCTTACCACTAGCACTGGTGAATCAAGGATCGTATGTAATCGATACAAATTTTGGATTTTCTTTTTCATTTTGAAGGGTCTAGTAATTTCGAAGTGTCTCTTTAAATTTTCATTTTCTGTTTATTTTATCAACTAAAATTACAGAATATTCATTACTCACAGTTATATCCTTAATCAACGCCTATTCATTTCAAACTTCGCCTTATTGAAGGGAAAGCTTAATAGGCGATGAAATAGAAAATTAAACCTCGTCATTTTGTGATGAGCACAATGGTGAGATTCCTTAGGAATTTATCTTAAATAGCTAGATAGATAGAAAGAAGATAGATAGAAATATTTTATTTCCCCACAGTATATATCTTATAAACTACAATAATTGTTATAGTGTATACATGTATCATGTTATGGGATAGATACATACTTCTGGCTTTTTTCGAGCCTTAGAGAAAATAATACATCTAAAAATGGTAGTTGTCCACAGTTTACAATTTCGTATGTTAATTTAATTGACGCGAAACGACTGTTTAATTTGGAAGCAATATCAGTGACTTGCATCAAATACTGCAAAAATATCATCCACATACCTAAGCCAAACCCCCTGAGGAAATATTCAAGCTCTTCTTTTGCTTCTGTCTCGAATCTGTTCAAGAAGAGACTGGCAATAAATGGTGACAAAGAGTTACCCATTGCTGTCTCTTCATGTTCTTCGAAGAAAGTATCATTAATTCTAAAACAATTTGCATGAAACATAATTAACCACATTGCTGTCTTTTTTTATGTCGATTAAAAACCAGTTCAATTTTAATTTCCAAACTATTATTATCAGTTGTTTTTTTTTTTCAGATAATGCAAAAACCGCTGATACCTCTCTCACTTTTAAGAGACTTAAGATGCAGACACTGTCAGAATTTTGTGACCTGTGGACCAGTTTATGTCGTGCCGGATGAAAGTGTACTGTGTGGCAGGTAAATATTCATTCCCTTCTATTTTATTATTAATCTTCGGTCTTTAAATAATAAGAAATACTGAAATTATTAAACAGGTTGTTTTATGTTAAGAATAAAAAAAAAACGATAATGAACTAGTACTTCTTAAATCATATGTAGGGTATCAAAAAACTGACGTAAGTGACAAAATATTAAATTTTATATTCAGGAGATAATCTTGCGTGTGTTCGATCTAATTTTTTAGAATATTCTTAATGCATCAGATAATAATTTGAAATATAAATTGTTAATTTTTTTCTTGTAAATTTAAAAGTAGGATAAATCGTTTTTGCAACAAAATATTCTTTTTTCTACAAACACCATTAAAAACTAAATTTTTAACACGGCATACTTGAATTAAAAATGTAATATTATATAAACTCGCGTTAAAAATGATCACATGATTTACTTTTAACACTAGTGCAAAAAGTAAAATGACAAGTCGTTTGCCATAATGACATTTATATATTTATTAACAAAAAATTACAAGTTATTTAGAAATATTTACATTAACTGTACAATTGGAGCAATTAGTAATATTTATCCCTTGTGAGGAAGCTACTTCACAAGAAGAAATTGTTGAAGTTGAACTTGAAGCAGTGGAGGAAATACTATTTATATGCTCTATTTCTGAATTGTTAGAAGAAGGGCAATTATTTGGAAGAATGTGACAAGCAATCCTCTTTTTTGTTTTCTAACGAATCTTCCAAGTATCCTTCTGCAACACTCGAACTTTTCCATCCTCCATGTCTTTTTATTGTACATAAATTTGCACCAGAGTCTGCTAACAAGCTAGCGGATGTCCGACGGAAACAATGTCCGGTGTAAAGTTCACTATTTGGTAATTTCAAAAATCTTGCAATATCTGTAGGCATCTTTCCAAAAATAATTATTCCAACAGGTTGAATCGTACATTTGTTACTAGTGTATTTAATAAAAAATACGTTGGTGGTTGACATGAGCTGGACGTAATGCTAAGTACTTATGATATAAGTTAATATAAGTCTCAGTAATAAGAGTAAAGGTTCTTGAAACTCTAGTCTTGCTATCTGGAATGTTTACCACTAGTGTATTTCCTAAATCCTCAATATTGTTTAAACTCATTTGACAAAGTTCTTCACGGCGACACGCGCCTAGTATAACCATTACAGCAGCTACTTTAAACATCAAATACTTGCCATCTGGCGCCTCTGCAATAAACTTATCAATATTTTGGGGTGTAAAATTTTTGATTTTTTTGGACGATGTCCTTCTCCTTTGCGCTTCAAAAATGCGATGAGTTTATAAAACTTACTTATATCTTGATTGTTCTGGACATTTAACATAGCCTCTATCATTGAAAAATGTGCCCAAAGCGTCGAAGACTTCCAAATTTTAGAATTTTTCTCGAAATAGGCCAACATTACATTTTCACTGTACTTGCCTGCAACATTGTTTCGATCACACCATTCCACAAAGCGTTTGTACGCTAATTCACATTGTTGTTTGGATTTTGTGGGCAACAAATCTAAAGTTGCCCTTGTAGCTGCTTCTTCAATTTCTTGAGGAATCGATTCTTTTCCTTCTGGATATTGGAACTCATCATATTGCAATAGTTTTTCACATTTGACAAGCATGTGTCAAACAATGGGCAAACTTGATTTATTTATTTCATAAATCTTACAAACTACTAGAATTATGAGGTAACCATTAAAAGGATTTGAAATCTTTTTAAAGAAACTTTATTGTTCTTTTAATGGTGTTTGTAGAAAAAACATTGTATGATACACGTGTTAAAAATGACTTTATTTTGTTCGTGGAGTTGCTCCATTCGCTTACGCTCGTTTCGCAAACTTCTCCACTCACAAAATGAAAAGTCGTTTTTAACACTTGTATCATAAATAACTATTTTGACAGGTTGCATTTCTAGAGTATTCATAAATCAGTGGCATAAAATGAATGTCAGAAGTATCTGAGGTTTTCTGCTCAAAAAGAATTAAAATTTTGACGCCTTCTTCAGCCAAACAAAGCATTTTCATACATAGGTATATATTTGGTTAAATCTCCTTATTTTGAAGAACCTATGATAACAGTTTTGGCCATGTTGTTTTGGTGTTTTGTGGAAAACCACGTCAGTAACATCCTGTATCTAGGAAACAATGGGGAATGCCACTCAATTTGGCTTTTTACGTTATACGACAGATCAAAAAAAAAAAAATTTCATTCAGTTCAGATTCAGTACATTTTACAAGTAGACTTCATTACTTTCTCACCGAGGACGCTGGCAACACTGTGTACGTGGGGATAGTAACACCTGCAGATGCAGCTGGCTTGCCGCGCTCGGCCTCCCATACAGCTGGCAACGCTGCTCCCATACCACAGCAGTGTCATGAACGATCTGGTTGAGTGTATACGTGTTTACGGACAAAATAATCAATCAAGATTGGAGTTTGAGAAAGTGCGGCAATGGCCGCGGCTAGTAATCCAACTGTTTGTTTTATTTGTGAAAAAGGTTTAGAAGAGACACTATTATAGTGAAGGAGAGAGGATTAAGAACCTTACGTGAAATTAGTGTGGAAAGAGGTGATAATAGACATGTGCAATTACAAGGATTGCAGAATGTTACGGTTCATGTTAAGTGCCAAAAATCGTATACCAAAGACAAAAATATTGCCGCGGCAATAAAATCTTAGGAAAGGGCAACAACGGACCGAAGCTCGCGATCCTGTGAACAGTTCGACTTCAAGGTTAATTGTATTTTGTGCGGCAAAAATGCATCCGAAGAATTTTTAAAAAGTGTTATTAAAAAACCCATTGACAATCTCGATACTGTTCATCGCGTGGAAACACTCCATTTCAAAAACGCACTGGTAGAGACAGCTGGTAAGCGTGACGATGCATGGGCCAAGGCTGTTACTAGGAGAATTGTACATGTAAATGATTTGGTCACTGCAGAGGGTCGATATCACGGCTCTTGCGCGAAAACATTCTTCAAGATTTCTTCCACATCGACAAGGCCACCTGGTCGGCCCGAAGATGAAAACGTCACTGCTGCTTTCGAGTACGCTTGCTCTTATATGGAACGAAATCGACAAGAATGTCAATTCACATTCAAAGAGATATTCGAAGATTTTGAGGGCTATATTCCTAATGAGAAAACGTTGAAAAACAGGTTGCTTAGTAAATATGGTGCTGTTGAAGTCTACTTATAAAATGTACTGAATCTGAACTGAATGTACTAATAACATGTAGAAACTTTGATATGGCATATGATTTCGATAACTTTTCCGCAAGAATCAAAAAGGGTTCCACTTTGAATGGTCGTAGCATCGTAACGGTTCACTTTAGAGACAAACGGTAAAGAACATTTTTGTAGCAAATTTACTCGAGATTATTTTTTATAATAAGTATTTTGTTGGTAAAGTTGATGGTTTGGGAGATATTTGCAAGAAACCAAAAAATGGTACCTTCTTAGGGCCAGAAGGGCCAACGCCGACTTCGCTCGAGGGGGAAAACTTGGGAGAGTAATATCTGGGTCTAATTAAAGCGATTAAAGCAATTTCCAGCTTTCCACTAATTATTTCCTTATTGAACTACATGTCGCCTGGCCTATAAAGGAGTAATTAAATTTTTTAGTTAATGTGACGTCACATGTATCTTAATTGCATCTGGCAACAGCGCAGTCTATTTTTCTGAAATAAAGAAGTAAACAAAAAATAACCAACCATTCTGTTAGTGTTTACTGTGACAGTTGTTTTTATTATTTCTTGTTTAAGCTAAAATTAAAATGAGTATAAACAAATGTTTCTGTACCATGTTATGAAAAAAATCCTTTAACCCTAATTTTAAAATTATTGACAAATGAAAATCATAGATAAATTTTTGGTAAATATTTAAAAAAATGCAAAATTTAAAATTATTAATTTGTGAACTTGTTTTTCACAAGTATTATAATGGTGACATTTTTAATGCCTCTTAATTTTTATGTATCGAATAAAAATTTAAAATCATATCGTAATCGACAGATGATAGGTTATTTCACATCCTGGTTCCATTATAACCACAAATGTATATAATTATTTTTAACTTGATATCTAAAACTGAGACATTTCCGGATATGTGGAAACAATCCAGAATTTGTCCAGTATTTAAAAAGGATAATAAGCACGAAATTGAAAATCATCGTCCCATGTTATGCAACTTCTCTAAAGTTTTTGATATATGATTATATTTCATTTCATACTAAAACTGTAGTTGTTGAAGATCAGCATGGATTTATCCAAGGATGGTCCACGGTATCGAATCTTGTGTGCAAGACCCAATTTATCTCGGAAGCAATAAATCGTAAAGATTAGGTGGACGTTATTTACATTGCCTTTTCCAAGGCGCTTGACAGATTGGACCACGGTATAATATTAACAAAATTGGAAGACGTTGGCCTTAGCATTTCTTTGACAAATTTGTTTCATTCATATTTATCTCGCCGATCTCAATTTGTACAATATAGTGGTTATCAATCTGTTGAATTTGCTCAAACATCTGGAGTGCCTCAAGGTTCTATACTCGGTCCATTGTTTTTTATATTATTTATTAATAATATTGTTGATAACCTAGATGTACATTATTTGTTATATGCTGATGATCTAAAATTACATTTCTGCATAAACTCTGATCTTGATTGCCTGAGACTCCAGCACAATCTTGACCTTTTTAATAACTGGTGCGTAAACAATCGTCTCCCTTTAAATGCTACCAAATGTAAAATCATGTCATTTTCAAGGAAAACAAATCCATTTATATTTGACTTCACTTTGGACAACACCACCCTAGAGAGACCGAGTTTATGAAAGACCTTGGCATTACATTTGATTCCAAACTAACTTTTTCTAAACATATTGAAGAATGTGTATCTGGAGCTTTCAAAAGTTTAGGTTTTGTTTTGCGCAACAGCAAACATTTTAAGAAATTGTCTACTCTATGCATGCTGTTTGTTAGTTTTGTTAGGTCCAAACTAGAATATGCTTCTATTGTTTAAAATCCTAGGCACAATATTTACATAATAACACTAGAAAAAGTACAACGAAGATTTTTCAAATCTGCAATTTTCATATTGGAGAGTACAATCCAGTTAGAGGAACACCTCAAGAATTATTTTTAAATAAATTTGAAATGAGCAGTCTAATTAGGAAACGAGTGATGCGCTCAGTAATTTTTTTTGTACAAAATAATTAATAATGAGATTGACTGTCCCCCTTATTAAATATAAAACTCCCAGATTAAGTGCAAGGACAAATAATATAGTTATGTTTCCTACCTCTCGTACAAACATTTAAATTGCATCTCCTATGTATCAAATGTGCTTAAATTATAGTAATATCGAGAACAGTCTGGATATTTTTAACTGTAAAATTGCTGATATAAAAAATATTTATTTAATGCACTACAGCTTTGACATAAACTAATCAATAGTAAACAAAACAAGGAGGTTATAGTTCTTCTTCTTCAATGATATTGAGGTCTATTGCAATCTACAATGTCTATTTCACTCAGTTTCATTACAAAGTTATGTGCACTGTTATCATATACAGGGTGGTCCGAAGTTTACCTGACAAACTTCGACACGTGATAGAGGGACTTAAAATAAGCCGAAAAGTTCCTATCAACTTACATCCTTAGGGGATTGCTAACAAAGAAACAGGATGTTAAAATTTTGTGGAAAACAAACAATTTTTTTAATAACTCTAAAATTACGAAAGCTATCGACTTGAAGTTTTAGGGGCGGTGATAATTTTTTAAGTCTCTATTGTTTCATAAAATCTTATCTTTGTATTGCCTCCAGTGGCGCCGCCAGATGGTGGGGGAGATGAATTTTTCACCGAAACTATGTTACGCCACTGTTTTGTGCAGTTGATTTTGAGATTGTTCGATTCAGTGTTCAATTTGGAATAAAGAAGGTGTCTTTTAGTTTTTTTCGTACAACGCTTACTTTTCGAGTAAAACGGCTATTTCTGCTTTCTCTACTAAAACAGTAAAACCTTTCCTACATTAATGATAAAATTAATAATCCTAGTTGCCTTTGGTAAACAATGAAACAGTGTTGTCAGTCAATGTTTGACCTGTCAAAACTAGTGTTAGTGTTGTGTACCAAGCTACAAGATGCCAAGATTGTTCAGCAATGAAGAGTATGTTGATATTCATTTTATTTATGGATTTTGTGATGGCAATGCTCAACAGGCAGTTCGAGAATACCGAAGGAGGTATCCAAATAGGAGACGACCAAATGTTCAAGTTTTTACAGACACCCATCTCAATTTTTGCGAAAGGGGATTGCGAGATAACCGACAAAATAGAAATGAAGATCGAAGAAATATTGGAAGAAATGGAAACGGAAGAATTCTTAGAGCTTTTGGCGAAAATCCAAGTTTAAGTTCTCGCAGGGCAGCACAACAATTAGGAACATCCAAGTCTAAAGTGCTACGAGTATTACATTGAGACCACAGAAAAGCTTATCATTTATATCCCGTACAAAATGTACATCCCGGTGATACAGAGAAGCGTTTAAATTTTTGTCGTTGGCTAATTAACTCTGTAAAGGGGAATTCCGAATTCTTAAGAAAAATATTATGGACCGATGAGGCGACGTTTACCAGAGCTGGAGTAGTGAATCACCATAATATGCATGTTTGGGCATACGCAAATCCTCACCAAACCCGCCTTCGATCATTTCAAAATGAATTTAGTGTAAATGTTTGGTTGGGTATTATTGGCAACAACATTTGTGGCCCACACTTCTTGCCGCCTAGGCTAAATGCAGAATTGTTTCGGGATTTCCTCACTCACGACCTTCTCGAAATAATGGGAGATGTTCCCCTTGATGTACGAAATGAAAGTTGGATACAGTTGGATGGAGCACCGGCGCATTTTGGACGGGTGGTGCTCATTTTGGACGCTAATTATCCTGAGAGATGGATAGCTCGTGTGGGAAACAATTATAACGCCCAGGAGAATATTGTAAGAGGTCCGGTGGCCTGGCCACCAAGATCACCTGACCTCACGCCTTTAGACTTTTATATGTGGGGTTATTTAAAAGAAAAAGTTTATGCTACACCGGTGACAACGCGAGATCAGCTACTTGAGCGTATCCAATAAGCTTGCAACGAGAGGGAAAATCATCATCAAGTATCCGCCGCTGTCAATTCCACAATTCAGAGGTGTCACAAATGTATTGAAGTGAATGGGCTCCAATTTGAGCAATTTCTTTAATTTCCTGTGTTTCACTGTTTGGTAATGAGTTTTATTTATGTTCTTAGTTTTTATTCTGTAATTTATGAAATAAATGATAAACTTTCAATAAAGTTTAGTCATGAAAATGCTTTTTACTATTTTACTCGAAAAGTAAGTGTTGTACGAAAAAACTAAAAGGTACATTCTTTCTTCCAAATTGAACACTGAATCGAACAATCTCAAAATCAAGTGCACAAAACAGTGGCGTAACATAGTTTCGGCGAAAAATTCATCTCCCCCACCCTCTGGCAGCGCCACTGGAGGCAGTACAAAGATAAGATTGTATGAAACAATAGAGATTTAAAAATCATCACCGCCCCTAAAACTTCAAGTCGATAGCTTTCGTAATTTTAGAGTTATTAAAAAAATTGTTTGTTTTTCACAAAAATTTAACATGCTGTATCTTTGTTAGCAATCCCCTAATGATGTAAGTTGATAGGAACTTTTCGGCTTATTTTAAGTCCCTCTATCACGTGTCGAAGTTTGTCATGTAAACTACGGACCACCCTGTATATCTAAAAAGTACATGTGACGTCACATGCATATTGAATGCCTTAATTTTACTGTTAGTACAAAATTAGAAAATAGTGTGTCAATATTGTTTTAAGTTCTTTTATATTATGTACTTTCCAAAAACATTTTGATAAAAGTGGCATTTCCCATTGGGTTTTCAATATAAGTTTATACAGTAAATAGTAAACTCCTATTATTTTCAAGGATCATATCAACTCTCAATATTTAAATGTAACTTTGGACCATCTTGTATATTACATCCTTGTTATTCGTAAATTAATTAATTATTCGCTTGGCACGAGCTACACTGTTCGATGTAAAGCGATATACGCTCAGCCTTTGTGATGTGATAATTAGCTGACGTAAATTGCTAGGTACATGACCTAAATATAGATTTTTCCTAGATGTAAAATAGATTAAGTTTCTTTTAGCCGGCTGATTCCTTAGCTTTATTAACTGAAGTATTTCCGAAGTAATAAAATAACCGGCTTTATTAACTCCAGAACTTTTCCGAATGCGGATACTTCTTTTGTAATTTCCCCTGATTTTATGGTACCATTTTTTACAGTGCATACCTTGTTTTCAATCGAAGAGTGAAACTAATTCAAGAATGTGCATAGTGAAGGGTTTAACCAGTTGAGGCCGCATGATATTTATTTTTAAATGCCATTTACAGGGCTCTTAAAACAGATGTGTTTTTAAAAAAGGATATCCTATTAACATATGTCCTAAAATGCTTCGTTACTGAGATACAGGGAATTGAATTTTCAATTTTTTTGTTTCTTTTATGTATTTTATACATTTTTAAAGATAATTAATGTATATATACTTGAGTAGTGGTGAGAGGTATGAAACTTCTCGTATGGTCTAAATGCTACTATCCGACCGACATCCTAGATGTCTCTCTGGCAGATAGCGACTTGCGATGCAAGTACCGAGAGCGGCGACCTCTAGCCCAGGTGGACTAAACTACTGTTATTAAATATGATTTGAAAGAAACAACTACTCAGCGGGCAAATACCCCGACCTGCATTGGATTACACCTTCAAATCATGATAGATCGATAGCCAATATCATTTGTCAATTCCTAACCAGACATAGACCGGTTTCGAACTTATTTGTTCTCCTCAGTATGCCATAGGTTATGGAACAGACAAATGATAGTGGCCAACCTGCTAGGCATATACTAACTAAGGTAAATTAAGTAGTGGTGAGAGGCTTGAAACTTCTCGTATGGTCTAAATGCTACTATCCGACTGACATCATAGATGTCTCTGTGTCTCTGACAAATGATATTGGCTATGGATCTATCATGATTTGAAGGTGTAATCCAATGCAGGTCGGGGTATTTGCCCGCTGAGTAGTTGTTTCCTTCAAATCATATTTAATAACATTAGTTTAGTCCACCTGGGCTAGAGGTCGCCACTCTCGGTACTTGCATCGCAAGTCGCTATCCGCTACAGAGACATCTATGATGTCGGTCGGATAATAGCATTTAGACCATACGAGAAGTTTCATACCTCTCACCACTACTCAATTTACCTTAGTTAGTATATGACTGGCAGGTTGGCCATTATCATTTGTCTGTTCCATAACCTATGGCACACTGAGGAGAACAAATAAGTTTAAAACTGGTCTATGTCTGGTTAGGAATTGACAAATGATATTGGCTATCGATCTATCATTATTTGAAGGTGTAATCCAATGCAGGTCGGGGTATTTGCCCACTGAGTAGTTGTTTCGTTCAAATCATATTTAATTACATACATACTTGTTACAGTTTCTACAAAACGGCTTTACTGATTTTTGCAACATCTACAGGATGATACTTTTTAGGGGTCATGAACCCTTTAAAAATCCCCGAATTTCTTTTTATGGCGGCACTGTTTGTTTTTAACTAAGTTAACTTTACTGGCCTTTTCTTAAACTTTTTGGTATCTTGCATTTTTTTCGTATTTTGCACCGTTTAGGAGTTATTTGGCAAAATAACGGAAAAGTCGGAGCACCAATAAGTTGGTGGTGTTGAGAAGATCGACATTTTTTATGTGATTTAAGGGAAAAACTTTTGAAAATCGAATTTAGTTTTCCTTGAATTCCGTTTAAACATATTTAAGAAAAAATTCCAAATAAATAATAAAACTCAAATTTCGGTCCAATTACAAAAAAGTGGGGACAAAACTATTAAAACTAAGGACTAATCATAAAAATAGTCTAAAAAATCGTAGTAACTGTTGGAAATGTCCTCCTCCTGTTAGTATTCACACATCAGCCTTCTTCTCATCGACTGACGTACATTTTGAAAAATTCCTGGAGTGTTATTCAGTTTGGCATGAAGCTACTGTGCGATTTCTCAATTCTTCTTCATTTTGAATAGGAGTATCTTAAACTAGAGTCTTAAGGAAAGTAATCGATACTGTTCAGGTCAGGGGATCTAGGAGGCCATAACGGAGTTTCTCTCCGGTCTACCCAACAATTGTTATAAGTTTGTTCCAAAAAATTTACGCATCAGAGCACTAAAATGTGCAGGTGCACCATAGGGCATGAACAACATCTGGTTTCTTAAAATAGGAATATTTCCAAGCAAGATCGGAAGATCTTCAAGAAAGTGAGTATAGGTTTGTTCATCCTTGGAAAAAAGGGCCTTATCAGGTAATACCCAACGATTCCAACCCACACATTCACTGAAAATGGCTCTTGAAAATGTGACTCCATTATTACGTGCGGATTTTCGTCTGTCCATAAATGATTATTGTGGAAATTTCTAATAGTGTTTCGAGAACAATTAGATTCATTGGTAATTAATATTTGCAGATCAAATAAGAAATTTTCAACGTCTCAAGTTTTTGAAGAAACCACTGGCAGAAGTTCATACGCAATAGAAAGTTACTATGGTGCAGTGCTTGGACTCTTTGAATGTGATAGGGGTATAACAGATTATCAACGAGAAATTTCCAAACAAGAACATGACTCATATTTAGTGTTAACGAAGTTATTCTTGTGCTTGTTTAAGAATGTTCTTCAACTGCGTTTAAAACGGCTTCCTCAGTATCTGGAGCACTTACCGTAGGATGTTCTCCTTTAAATGTGTTGTTTTTCTAGCACTTCCGGTTTCATGAATCTGCCAGTGAATAGTAGAACATATTCTTGGATCACGTATTCCGCGATTTGGGTACCCCTCTTGGTATATCCCTTTAGCCTGAAGAGAATTCCATATTTTTAGTAGTAATGCCAAATAACTTCTAAACTGTGCAAAATACGAAAAAATGCAAGATACCAGAAAGTTTAAGAAATGTATGAGGAAGTTAATTATCTGATGTGGCCACCACATAACTTTCTTATACCAGTGTACATCATCCTGATAAAAAAAATCGTTCTGCTTAATTTTTGACTTAACTCGATTAAATAATAAAGACGCATCTTGAAATGATTCATTAAAATGTTTAAATAATTAAATATCAGCGTCCCTCGATACTGTCAATAATAATTCATGTCATATTTTCTTACTGACGTATTGACATTTTTGTAACTAAAGACATTTCAAATGTCAAACTGCCAAATTTATCCTAACCCCATTTTATGAGATCAAACGTGTACAAAATTTCAGTTTACATCGGATCTATTTAAGTACTTGGAAAATATATTTTATTGACTTGATATAGTAAACATGATTTATAATCTTTCCTCAAGAATACATTTATGTAAGGTTAAATACAAAAAAGTTTGGGTCCCGTAAACCTCCCTTCAGCTGGCCATTTAACTCTTCACCGAATGTTTCATTGTCTTTGACCTTTAGAACATGAATACCAAATTTGAGAGCTTTATCTCAAATGCTTTGGCTGCTATCGCGATACTACATACATACACACAGATTTTTTTCCTAAAGTTATATTTTTTTCATTATAATTCATCGAGGTTCGTCCAGAAATACAATAAAAAATTTTTAATATTTTTTCCCGAAATTGTATCTTTTTTCCTCTTTCATTCATTGTGTCTCTTCTTGTGGTACCACACTTATCGAATTTAAAGTGCCACCTAAAATGTTGTTGAAAATCTTAATTGCCAAACAAATCGACAGATATCATTCGGAAAATAGTCAGAATGAATTCAGGAGAGTTCAAAACGTATATATAAATCAAAATCTCGAGGTTGAAAAAAATCACAATTATTATGCATCCTTATATTAGATATAAGAAGGAAAAACGGCTGAACACTTAAAATAATTTAAACGCCTTTTGGGTAACTCTGTATAATTAGTTTAGGCATATGACATTACTGACATTTTTATAAAATATTTTACTGAACTTTATTTCGTTTAGATGTCGTCATCTAGCCAAGGATATATACCGAAACACATCCTATGAAGCTCTAGCGTCAATGTTTATATATCCTTGCTACAACTGGGAGGATCATTGCTCAAGGACACTACTGTGGAATGAAAGTTTGCAACACGAAGAAGAATGCAATTATAGCGGGTGCTGCAGGTTTTTTGGAACCATCCCAGAGCATATTGCAAAGGGAAGAGAGAAATACCGATCGGAGGTAATTCAATATATATATCTATATTGCTCTATCTGTTTGATCGATTGGCATATCTTAGTTTGATGAAGCGTTTTGGACTAATCAGTATTGACAACATTTTTATCAGTTTTAGTTTATTATAAAAAAAATATTTGCAAAAGAAGATTAATAATTATAATAATTAACTTCGATTATGTCAAATTAGATAACGCATGCTAGATTAGGATTTAGCTGAAATGTTGGTACGGGAAGACTAATTGAGTACATTATTTGACATAAGATGGGCTACTCCAAAAATTCTTATCAAATATATACAGTGTGTAACAAAAATAAAAGTATGGAATGGCTATTTTCTTCGTTGATACAAGATAACAAAAAAAAAAAATTGAACAAGTTCAAAAATTTAAAAATAACGTCTATCCAAAATTAACCCACCGCTATCTTGTTAATTCTCAACATATTTTCTTTTTTCCAAGACAGAGTCTATGTAATTTCTCCTGCAGATTTTAATTCTGGCATCGAAATTATGTATCCTTTTAAATTATACAGCGGGTAACAAAAATTAACATTTCATAAAATGGACCACTCTATATATTATTATGTATTTAGATTCTGCATTCTGCTCATCATTCTGAATATAACGTTATATCACCCATATACTGTTTCTTTTAAAATAACTGAGATAAGGCCATATTAAGATAAATTTTGAATTTGAATGTAAGAAGAAATTTTTACTTATATAGGTTGACTTATATCTTTCGTTTTGAATTATAATTTTCATTATTTGACTATATTGTAGTTTATGTCATAAATATTTATAATAGATCTTTTATGTGTTGTTCAAATTAGTAAATTAATTATGGTATACAATACAATTTAGATAAAAACGTAATATTTATAATCAATATCTTATAGAATGCCACAAAAAATTAAGTGACTCGAAGAGAGAAAAATATCGCTAAAAAATTTTCGCGACCAGCAGTTTGGAAAATGCAAAACGAAATTCTGAAATCGTATTTTAACAGATGAAATGGAATTGAATGTACTGTTATATTTTCAAGCAAATCAGCAGATCTTCTCGAAATGATGCAGAATATTTCAATATTTCCAAAACAAATATTTTAAGAGTTCCCAAAAACATAAATTTAAAGCTTTTAGTGTCTCCTTCCCACCCAAGGACTCTTTTCAAATAATTATTTAATCCGTAGATTTTGTGATAAGGTAAAGAATTAATAGAAATCCAGTTTTCTTATAAATATACGGTGGACAGATAAGTGTCCATTTTCCACAACAGGAATTTTCAACAGAAATAATGCATTGGTCGTCCATGGAGAATCCACACGTCTGGAAAATTGAAAAACAATACAATAAAAGTATTGGGCCAATATTTATTAATGGGTCTCTAACGACAAACAATTATTTAAATTAGATTAGTAACCATATAGAACCATTACTAGATGACTTATTCATTATTTATATAGTGAATCTTAATATAGCAACATGATGCTCCACCACACAGTTCAAGATTAGTAGTAGACTTCTTGAAGCAACTTATCCTATTTGGATAGGCAGAGGAACTATTGTCTGTCTTCGAGGAAACCCGGACTTCAATCCACTTGACTATTTTCGTTAGGGAGTCTTAAAAGAACAAATTTATAAAATTGTTATAGATCAAGTAAAATAACTATAAAACCTCATTGTTAGAACATATTGATGATATAAACAACGACCTAATTGTTTTTGATAGAGTTCGTCGTAATTTCGATAAAAGGTAATATTATTTGGCAAAAATAGGGAATAATCGAAAATGTTCTTTAACATTTATAACAATTAGTTTGTTAATGTTCGAGTATTTTTTTATTTATTCTCTTTTACTCTAGAAATATGAAATTCCGTAATATACGTTTGTTATTTGTATGGCATATGCTATTTTAAAAGAAAAATTGTAAGTGTGATATACCGTTGTAATTAGAATGATGAGCAAAATATAACTATACCGGGTGTAACAGGATCATGGTACATCCCCCTTTCTCCTTTAGTTTTGAGGATAATTGATTGATATTTGGGATATCCTATTACATAATAAGCGCACCGTGGTACCATTTATTAGTACTATTAATAAGGAATTTATTCATATGTTGTATTAAAACGTGCGGTAAATACAAACAAAATTACAGCTAAAAGAAAATAAGAAAATACAATTTTGTTCTAATGACCTTGTTATACATAAGGTGACTTTGGAATACAAAAAATGAACACAAAACATTACAACAGTTGTTTAAAATGCTGTCCGTTAACGTAAATGTACTTCTGAACTCGCATAGTTGTTTCTCAAAGAACGTTCGCCAATTGCTGGGCAGTTATGCTATTAACTGCGCGTTTTACTCGTAGCTCCAGCTCTTCACGAATTGTAATGGAGGTTGCGTAGTAAATATTTTTAAATGACTCCAAACAAAGAGATCAAGGGGTATTAAATCAGATGACCTTGGAGACCACCTCACAGGACCATTCGTCGAAATTACGTTTTCTCCGAATCCCGTTGAAGGTAATCAATTGCTATCCTTGAATTATGGGGAGGAGCGCCATCTTATTGGAAATACATTCCCTTACCTGAGAGGTAATTCAACTAAACTGTCCTCAATTTCATTTTGCAGAAATTCCAAGTATCTGGTCCTTCAAATATTATTGAATCAATGATTCTACTACCGATCATTCCAAGCCAAACATTGAAACCGAACCGTTCTTGAAAGTTACCCTCTCGTAATTTTGATTTTCTTGTGACCAATATTTTGTATTTTGTCGGTTAAATAATCCCAAATTTGTAAGCCTAGACTAGTCCGACAATAAAATCATTCCCGAAAAATCATTGTTTGGCTGCACGTTATTCTGCAAAATCCAATTGCAATATTCCATCCTACGTTCGTAATCATTTTCTGATTACCAATTCAAACTCAATTTGCCTTAAAAAGAAACAGTCTTATCAACTTCTACACAAGTCAAAACATTAATTTTCGTTCCTTCGTCAAGAAAGAAATTTTCTTCGGAATCATTGTTGGACTCACTTCGGAATTGATTTTCAAGACAATTAAAATACTTTCTCGCTGGACATTGTCTATCAGGATATCGTTCGGCATAAAGGTATCTAGCCGCAACGGCATTTTTTCTACATTCCCCATAAATAATTAACATGTCCACTTTTTCATCTCTTGTGTAAATTTGCGGCATTTTGAACACAATTAACAAGAATTTTAAACAATTTTTTAAGATAATAAAAACACCGGTAAACCAACAAATGTTTGACAAGCTAAATATTTCATTGTTTTCAAAGCCACCTTAGTTAGCTACTTCTTAACATTTAATTAGAACAAAACTATATTTTCTTTTTTCTTTTAGCTGTAGTTTTGTTTGTATTTATCACGCATTTTAATACGACAAATGAATAAATTCCCTATTGATGGTACTAATAAATGGTACTACGGTATCAATATGGTTCCATTTGAAAAAATTAAGTTTTTCCCCAGAAACCATTTTGATGAACTTTATTTGCTCATAAATCATGTAATTTAGTATTTTTGACGGGATTTCGATTTTTCTAGCATTACACGGGTCATTTAGAATAAATCGTAAACTTCATGACACACTTAAACGGAAAACTAAAAATTACGTTATAAAAAATATTGACGTTGAATTGTTACTTATTTGGTTTCGTTGGATTCAAAGAATTATGCAGAATTCTAAAATGCAATAATATACAGACTATCTAAGTGTTTTTCACATAAATGTTTTATAAATACTACACACAAGGGTTAATGGACTTAAATGTCAGAGCCAAGACAGAATCCGCCTATATCTATCTACGTTCGCATTGCTATTGGACATTCGACAATAACGAGCATCCCCGATAAAAATTTTTATAAATATAAGCCACCCAATTAATTACCTGATAAAAACTTTAATTTTTTGTTCCCATTTTTATAAAGAAAACAAATTGACTGCATAGTACAAAAGAATATCTTTTCATGAGTCGTCTCTGGAATTTATCGCTACATCCCGATCTCTAGATTAGTGACTCTGATCAAAACAATAAATTTTGTTATTGTCCATTGTAAGTAAATATATGTTAAATATTGGCAATGTGTTGGCGTATTTTTGGGAAGTTAATCTACAGATTACCAGAAATTTAAAATTAGCAGATTTATCATAGCCAAGTTATCTTGACATAAATGCTTTAATCGTCAACTATAAAAATAAGTGAAATTAATCAATAAAAAAGAATTCTTTAAATAAAACAATAGTTTTATTTGCGGAGACAATAAAATCAAGCTGACACTTAAGACACCTTAGAGTAATGTTTTCTTTATTTTGTTTAATAGATTGAAACAAAATAATAAAGATGAAAGTCTTGCTCTTGGATAGTAGGTGCAGAAACTATTGTATGGGGTTATCATAAAGTAAGGGGTCTATTTTAAATTCTTATATAGTTTTAAGAAATTATGCTAGTAGCAGAAAGTAAACAGAATCTAGTTGCCTCAATAATTGGATTTTAGTGTATCTACGGAAAACAAAAGAATTGCCGTGACAACTATTGATACAAATGTCAAACGAAATAATCGTAATTTAGAGAATTGTTCTCAAAATAAAACTCGCGTAACGTAAATTGTAACAATTTCAATATGGATCTGCAAACAAGAATTGGTTTAGTGCAATGTTATTATGAAGGCGGTAAAAATTACACTACTGGATTGCGAAGATTTCGTGCACAAATGGGTTTGAGAGCAGGGCCGTGCAAAATGAAGGCGTATCGTAATTTGATTAGCAAATTTGAAAAAACAGGGTCTATAAAAGACCTTCCGAGGTCAAGAAGACCTAGGATTAGTTATGTCCAAGTTGCAGAAGTTCTTCAGGAAAATCAAAATGTAGCCAATACTAATCCGCTAGCAATCAGTAGTGTGAATGCAATATCAAAACGATTACAAATGCCATACACCACGGTTTGGAAAATTTTACGCAAAATCCTAAAAATGTATCCCTATAAACTACAACTGCTGTTTGAATTAAAGGACGCAGATATTGCTCTCAGGTACGATTTTTCATTACAGGTATTGGCTCAGATGGAAATTGAACCCGAATGGTTATCCCGCATTTTATGGACAGATCAGGCCCATTTCTCTCTTAATGGTGGAATAAATATTCAAAACTGTCGAATATGGTCAACAGAAAATCCACATGAAATCGTTCAGCAAGGCCTTCATGACAAAAAAAGTCACCGTTTGGTGCGGTTTCACAGCGAATTTCATCATAGCCATACTTTTTCGAGGAAATACAGAATGGGGAGGCCGTATCTGTAACTGTTACTGGTGAACGATACCTGCAAATGTTAAGGGATTATGCAATTCCACAGTTGCAAAACGAGCACGAAGGAATTGAAAACATGATTTTTATGCAGGATGGAGCACCTCCGCACATTTACCGACCAGTTAAAGAATTGTTAACTGCGGTTTTTCAAGATCGTGTTATAAGCAGACATTTTGCAAATTCATGGCCACCAGGATAGCCTGATATTAACCCAACGGATTACTGGCTGTGGGGTTTTTAAAAAATTTGGTGTTTAGAACTCGGCCAACAACGCTGGAGGAATTAAAGGACAGTATTAGAGAGCAAAATCGTGCAATTCAACCAGTAATGTTGAATAGAGCTGTATACAATTTGGAGGAACGGTTGGTAATTTTACAACAACAAAATGGAAGTCACATCGAGCATTTGCGGTAACTAGTGTTTGACATCAGAAATCCCATTATGTAAGCAACTAGATTCCGCTTACTTTTTGTTATTAATTTGATTTGTTAAGAATATATAATAAGTTGAAATATATCCCTTACTTTATAATCACCCGTTAGATATACAGTGTCCAGGGATTGTGTCGTAATAGGTGAAATGGATCACAAATTTTAGAATTTTTATTGCACATTTGAGAATGTAAGTAATTTTGGGTGTACTTTTATTTTTTTTAAATCACGTAAGCCATGACAGTTAAGCAAAAACTACTCTTGTGAGGTAAAGTATAATTTCTGTAAAAGATACAGCAAAATGTCAGTAAGGAAAGTTATTCAGGTTAAAAAGTTATACTCTGTGCAAAATTTCAAATACCTAAATAACGAAATAAGTTTATTTTAACATAAATGCAGATATGTGGAACAAGACACTTTCAAAACCGTTATACTATTGATTTTTTTAACATAAAATGCAGATAACTTTAGTGGAATAACTTTCCTTATTGATATTTTGCTGTATCTTTTACAGAAATGATACTTTACCTAACAAGAAAGTAGGTTTTGCTCAAGTGCCATGGCCTACGTGATTTAAAGAAAATAAAAGCACCCAGAATTATTTTCAATAAGCAAGATAAACTTTCAAACAAAAAAAAATCAAAATTTTGTCCATACTGTGAGCTCAATCCGGAAACACACTGTAGAAAATAAATCGACAAAAAAATGTAACGTTCTGCTACATCTTGTAAATAGCGAATTTTACGAGATGTTTATTCGAGAAACAATTCTTAATTTCATGTGACCTATGTACATTATTAGTTTCTACTTTATAAAACGACTCACCCTGTATATAGCGATCAAAAATCTATTTCCGATAGTCCGTTGTATTGGTTAATACAGTGTTGCCACCTTGAGGGCTATAGCCCAAATCGAGGGATTTTCTATGTCCATAAGGGACAAAGATATTCACGTAATTTTGAGGGATTTTTGAAAATGTTGAAATAAATGAATTAAATAATATTTCTTTTTGTTATTGATTGGCCCCAAAAAATGGGGGGGGGGGGTGAAAAAAAATTTTTGGGGGGAAAGGGCATGTTTTTTCCCCCCAGGGGGGGGGACACGCAAGGGGGGGCAGGGCCGGGGGGGCTCTTTTTTGTTTTTCCCCCGGGGAAATGGGGTGGGCTCGAGGTTTAAATAACTTCGAGAGATTTTCAGTGTCTGAATAAAGTCTGATATTTTTTATATTTTACTAATTTTTATTTTATATTATAATATTTGACTACCTAATTTAAACTAATTGGATCATAATTTAAACGGAGAAATATGGAATATTTTATGCTTGCGCGTGGGATGATTTGTTATACTTAGGTGTCAACACTGGGTTAAAATATTCAGTACTACTGGTTTACACGGTGCGCATATACAAACCATTTAACAATGCTGCCAACGCATACGATGCGTTCAACTATTTAAGGGTTTTTTTTTCATATGTCGTGTCGTGAAGCAATACTACCGACGTACCGCATACGTTTTAACTCGATAATATATACCATGAATTAGATAGGCGTTAGGATACCTAAATTATTTAAAATTCTAAATAAAACATGTTTGTGTAAGGAAAACCAATGTAGTACTAGGGGTGATAATACATATTTTAGGACCAGTGTTAAAGGATTACTGTTCATCGAATAGTTACAATAGATTAGGTATATATACAGTGTGACCCATTTAAAATCTCAACGCCTTGATACAATTTTTGTTTATTGCTCGATTTCGACCGGGTTTTTTTTTAGAAGGTAGAACACCAAAAACTGTAATTTAGGACTAAACGTCACATTTTATTTACAACAAACAAACTGCGATTTCTTTGGGAAGCTACAATCAAAATCCTATTAGCGATTTTTTAATAAAAAAATCTAAATACTCCCTATGTTTAGCACCCTCTTAAATTTCATTAAAAAATTAAAAATTTCAAAAATTTTACAAGTAAATTAAGAATAGCAATATTATTATGAATTTATTTATTACAACAAAGTAATCCATGGATTATGTGTGAAAAACAATTGACAAAATAATTTTATTAATAGCACTAATAAATGAAATTATTAAAGGGATCGATAACATTAGTATAGAGTAATCTTAAGGTAATCAGGGAAGTAAGAGTTAACAATAATTGAGAACAATTAATTTTCTTAAGAGAAATGAATATAAAGATACATATTACACCGTTAAACGATAAAACTAATTCATATTTTCGAAATTTTCATGAAACCGCCGTTCATTTGAATACACGTCTCATACCTTTTTCGAATATTATTTAATAGTCTTCATAATTGTACAGAGGTAATTTATGCCTATTCTTTTTTGTCCTAGCGCCTAGTTCCTCAATCGTCTAATATCTTGATTTAGGTATACACTTTTTCCTTAATAATACCCCAAAGGAAAAATCGAGAGGTGTCAAATATGGTGACCTAGGCGGCCACTTTATTAGAGGGCTGTTGAAACCTATCCACTGGTTTTGAAAATTATCATTTAACCACCCCCTTACCACTTACTACGCGTGCGTTATGCACAGGATACCTATCTAATTGAAATTTTAAATTGGGACGGTCGTAAAAGGGTAAACTATCTAGTGATTCCATAAATTCATTTGTTAAGAAATTCAAAACTGAATTCTGTTTAAATTTCCTTCAAAGGAAAATAGACTAATAATTTTCTCATAAAATATCCGACACCACATGGTTACTTTGTGTGAATATTGTCTTCTACAGTAACAGTTGATGCGTGTCATCAACTGTTACTGTAGAAGGGTTTTCGACTGACCAGTATCGAGAATTTTGGGAAGAAACCACTCCGTTAAAGGTAAAAATCGCTTCGTCGATGATCAGAGTTTTTTTAAGAAATTGATATTGTTTAAGTACTCCTTGGGCCCATTAACAAAAATCTATTCTTCTTTCTTCATCTCCTGATTCTAAAGTGTGCACAAATTTAGGTTTAAATGTTTTGACATGTTATTCTATTAGGCATCTGCTAATAGTTTCTTTTGGAATATTTATATCTAGACTAGCGCATCTTAAGCTCGATTGTGGATTATTATAAAAATATCCCAAAATTTGGTCATTATATCCAACTGCACGAAGTGCATTATTTCTGTCTTTGATAATTGCTGTGACATAGTACCTGCTTCGTTGGAAATTTTATTTATATTGTATATAGTAGTACTGCTGACTATAGGTTGATTGAGATGTCTAGCATTAAATTTCCTTGTTGCTTTTCTTATCGAACCAGCATTATCACCTACAAGACGAACTATTTCAATTTTGTCCCTCAAACTAAGTTGTTCCATAATTGTTAATGAATATCAATAATTTTTAGAGATGTGCAACACAAAACTTATTCTGACTCTAATTGACAGTTAACAACTGTGATTATTCACAAAAATTGTTTTTCGTGGCAAACTTACGTGAAATGTGAAAATAAGAATTGAAATTTGCTTGCAGCCTGGAGAGAGAAAGGCAACAAATGAAACTTTTTGAAGAAAACGTTATTCGGTGATACTTCATCACCGAATTAATAAAATTAATTTTGTGAATTGTTTTTCATATTTATTCCATGGCTTACTTTGTTTGTGATACAAAATTCATAATAATATTGTTGTAATCTTATTTTACTGAAATGTTGAATTTTTTAATGAAATTTGGCCCGTTTCTATTAAAGAGATTGCTGGATATAGGGGTGATTCAGATATTTTATAAAAAAATTGTTAATACGATTTCTTGAATTATTGCCACCCAAAAAATCGCAGTAGGCGTTGTTTGTTGTAAATAAAATGTGACCTTTACTTCTAAAGTAAAGTTTTTTAAAAAAAACCTGCTCGAAATCGCACAATAAACAAGATGTTCTGGATTCAAATGGGTCACATTGTATAAGCTACGTTTACTATCATATGCTCTAGTCACGATTACGTGGCTTATCGTTGGTTATGATACTACAATAACAAAACGCGATGTAATAGTTATTTACGTAACAAAACTGGAAAGTGATTCTTTATTGGGCGAGCTGACAGTTTCCAAGGCGAGCGCCAGCGAGTTCTGGAAGCCGGCTAGTCGAGTTAAGACACTTTCCGGATGTTGCGTACAATATTTTTCTTCCGGCGCTCAAGAATGTCTACTCTCTCGGCGCAATTTCGGATCCTAAAATACGCAATTCTAGTATTTTAGTCCGTTGCTAAGCAAACATCATAAAACAGTACGAGAATAATACAATGTAATACAAGTATGGCAAGGGCTACATTGCAAAACGATGTATGGAAGTAGGAACACGAACGCAACACGTTTGAACATATGTCAAAAAATTGCAGAATATTTAAAACTTTCTAAACCTGAAAGTTTTACTGCGCACTACTTTCATCGAACATCAGCGACTCTTTTGGTTGACGCTGGAGCCGATCTTACCAGTTTGAAAAGGCACGGTGGGTGGCTTTCTTCAACAACAGCAGAAGCATATATAGAAGATAGTGTTAACAACAAAATAAGTGTCTCCAAGGAAAATAATGGGCGACTACGAAAATGCAATAAACCTTGGTCCAGATGTAAATATTTCTAGTATTTCTAACAATGTAAATGTTCCAGTTTTTCCAAGCATTAACTTAATTAATTGCATTTCCTGTGTAATTATTGTACATTTATAGAATTTAATTGTTATTAGCAGTTAAATAATATAATTCTTTAAAGTAAACACACTTTTTTATTCCGGTGTGTGAAGATGTAATCGAGGCGTGTGCAAATTCTTTGCCACACGGCGTGCGGCAAAGTGACATTTTCCGCAGTTATTTTGAAGTTAGTAAATTTGACTTTCAACACAATCGTAGAAAAACTTACTTTTCCGACCTAAGCCGGGAAAGTAACTCCCGTACAGGTTTTTTATATATATTTTAGACTAAATAAATACATGCAGTCAAACCAACTCACGTCAAAAATTAATTTTTTAGTAAAAAATAGAACAGTAAATTTAAAGTCACATTTTTTGCAGTTGCTACTAACTCTGGTGGTGTCCCAAACACCTGGACATCATCATCACGGTCCCTTTTAATATTTTTTAATATTTATTTAGCACTTACAAGTATTAAAGCGGAATAAGCACCGAATCTGACTTTTATCATAACAATAAATAAACAATGATTGTCAAGGAAACGATTTCATAAACAATTAGATTGCCGATTGTAATGAAAAATTGTTATGCATTAACAAAAATTCTTTAATTTATAATAATATTGATTGCGATTAGTAAAAACACATTCCCGGACTTCAATTTACATCGTCGTCCGGGAATGTATTGCTTTTACTACTAGATACACAATGTAATATTTCTGCAAAATTTTACCAGACTAGAGCAGTAAAGATGTATTTTCCACTAAAAAATTTGCCCAAAAACAGTTAACTTTCTGGACGGTTACAGAAAAAAATATTTAATTCTCATGATCTTAAAACTAATAATTTTTTTCAGATATAAGATTGACGCCTGTTCCCGAACACCTCTTAGAATTCATAAAATGTGTGCTGTGCGAAAGCTACCTCTCTTGCGAACCAGTCTATATCCAAAGTAATGGAAAAAACGTATGTCATCGCTGCGTAAACGCCAACGGATTACCTCCAAACTGCCTGAGAAATCTTGCTTACGAAAAATTGTCTACCATAGTAATATTCCCTTGTATATTCCGGAACAGGGGTTGTCCGACAAGATTAAAATTCGGAAGAATTCTTTGGCAACATGAATCGGAATGTTCATACGGTCAAATTTACAAGAAAATTACCAAAAACATCACTAAAAATCCCAGTCAGAAGGAGAAGGGGGTTATTATGACACACTCCGGCCACTATTACGGCACAATAACACCTAATGTAGCGCTGTTTGCACCTCCAAATCAAAAGTCTGAATTTGAGGCTAATAAAGAGGTGCTCAAATCGTTGAAAAGGCAACAAGAGAGAAGGATTGTACGGGCGGACGAGATAGGTACGCAGTTTGAATTAATGAATTCGGAAGATGGATCTGTTTGCACAGAGGACTCTGAAAGTAAAGAGAAGAGTCCTTCACCAAGTGACAGAAGTTCACCCACAAGGTAATTATTTAAATTTATAGAATAATTTGAATTTAGGATAAAACTAGACTGTATACGATATTTTAGGCATTAATTCTCCCAAAGGAGTACCGACAGATTTCACTAGGTTTACCTCTGGTATAGTATGTCACGTTCTTTGCATTTTCATTGTTATTAATTGTCTGAACATGAACCAATTGGAAGTCGGCATTTATTTCTAATGCACTTGCATCATTAAAATATTAGAATGGTATCTGGTGCAGGTTTCCTCAATATTCACCAAATGCAAAGATGTATCTCAATGTTTCACATTCACTCGTGCCTAGTAGGTATTTGGACATTTCTCAAGACTTCGCTTCCAAATGGCTGTTTTCTAGTCGCATTTTTTGATGAGACTAATAAGTTATTAATACACCTAAGCTTTAACTAAAAAAATCTAAATTGGATGATCCACTGAGAAGGTTTTAATTATTTAGTATTTACCTCGATCCGCCGTTTTGAAAGGCCATGTTGAATAGTTTACCTATTGGGACGGATGTTATTTTTTACTTTTTAATATCCACTTATGAGCGCCCCCTTCCCTTATAGGCTAGTCGGTAGGAAACTAAAAGGTATAACTTGATTGCATTAATTGCAAAAACGCTACACTTTTGTATCCACGTAGATTTGAGAATGGCCATCAACCCTCACATATTTTTTTGATATAAATCAGTGTGGTGTTCGCCGTGATTTAAAAAAAATGGCGCCGTCTTTATATATCGCTTACCGCAAACCTGGTGTTAAAAATAGTTATGAGCAAATATGTAGAAAAGACAATTTCCTATAAAAGGTATTTAAGTATGAGTCATCAAATACGCTAAGAAGCTGATAACTTATTTATTTTCTTGATTTATCTATTCTAAAATATACAGGGTGTCTCATCATGAACTGCATCGATTGATATAGAGAAAAGTACGCACCAGAAAATTTTGAAAATATAGAAAATTACTAACGACAGTGTGTTCAATCCAATTAAAATAATTACAAGCATCTGGCTCTTCCAGTTATACCAGAAGTCGATACCAACTTGCTTATTATAAATAGAACACCCTACATATTTTAGGATTTTCAAAAAGAGCATGAAATTCTGAGTCAAAAACCCAGCCGTTTCAGAGATATTTGACATTTAAAAAAAATTTTGCCAGGTGTAATGGTTTGCAATAACCTTTATAACTTTCTTCGTGTAAAAGATACTTATTTGCTTTTTGGTATGTAGAAAGACCATAAGGTGAGCTACGCTCTACAGTTTAAAGAAATTCAATAATAGTATACCAAGTGTTCCATTTTTAACATTACATTTTGTAAACTTCAAACCGCGAAAACTTGCTTAAGTCAAATGGAATACCCTATATTTTTTATATCAAGTTATGTATAATTAAATTCTCTTTTTCCTGATATAAGCATTGTGGGGGTTTAAGTTACAACTTTTTGAAATATTTCCGATTTTCTTAAAAATCCAAGAATTTTTAGTAAAAATTTTATTAAATTAGCCATGATTAGAAATAAGCAGTAATGTCAGTCATTCTCTTATGGAAAAAAAATGCCACCGCGTTTAAATTATACCCACGAAGACTTTTTGAATTTGTTTATTATTTATGGAGAATGAAGAATTTGTAGTACATTTGTTACTAGATATCCACAAAAACGGAAAATAACACTAAACACTGTAACATGCCTATTAATTGGATTAAAGACACTTTGCATAAACTAAAATAGCTAATAGCCCTCGAACTTCCACACATTTTTCGCACCTTCGGATTGGTTCTTCATGGGTAGCTCTTCTAATTGAATCCCGTGATAAGTTTTGAAATGCATTTCTTACACTCTGCATACAATCTTCAATAGTTATACGAAACATAATAAAACTTTTTGTTGTTTTTTGATTTTCACGAAATTTAGTGAAAATCAAAAAACAACAAAAAGTTTTATTATGTTTCGTATAACATGGATTTTCATCAAGTAAAGGTCTCTTCAATAGTTGTTAATTGGCTCTCATAAATTTTATTTTTAATAGTTCCCCAAATAAAATAATCTAAAATTGATAAATTGGGCGAGCGAGGAGGCCATAGGAAAGGTTGGCGATCCATTGATCGTAAAAATTTTCTTGTAAAAAATTATTTTTCAAATACGTGTTATGTGGGGGAGTACCGTCGTGCTGATAAAAAATGTTTTTATGTTCGGCGAGAGGTAAATTTTCTAAATAGTTATTATTCAAATTTTGTAAAATATTTAGAAATCTTTCACCTAAAAAAAAAAAAAAAAAAACAAAAAATTAACTAGGTATACATATTAGCAGAAGAAGAAATTTTTATTTTTAATTTTCCTGATAAAATTCTAATGCCGCCACTCTATCGGTTTTTATGGCACAGTAAACATTCAACTGCCAACTTTCTGGAAAATTTCGCTCCCTGAACACATGAGGATTCGAGTCGCTCCAATAATGCGAATTGTGTCGATTAAAAAGTCTATTTTTGGTAAATTTTGCTTCATTTGACCATATAATATGTCCCAAATAAGAATTGTCGCCTACAGACCTTATTAGAGTAAATTCACAAAAATTTTCTCTTCTTCGGAAATCTGTTTCTTTTAATCGTTGAAACATTTGGAACAAAAACGGGTGAAATTAATGTTTAATTAAAATTCAGTGAACTGAATCCTTGCATAGTCCCGATTCCAGAGCAGTTTGTCTTAATGACATTATTGGAAATGCATGAAAATATCCCAGAATTGCTATTTCTACGTTTTCGTCATCAACAGTAGGCTTCCGCTTTTGAATTCTTGCCTTGACAGAGCCATAGTTTTTAAAATTATCCAGTATGCGTTTTACAGTGTTTGGTGATGGTTTCCGTTTTTGTGGATATCGAGTAGCAAATGTACTACAAGTTCTTGATATTACTTTATCACATTCTCCATAGATAACAAACAATTTCAAAAAGTCCTCGTGGGTGTAATTTAAACTAGGTGGCATTTCTTGACATAAGAGAATGACTGACATTACTGATTGTTTCTAATCATGGCTTTTATAAAATTTTTACTAAAAAATTCTTGGATTTTTAAGAAAATCGGAAATATTTCAAAAAGTTGTAACTTAAACCCCCACAATGCTTATATCAGGAAAAAGAGAATTTAATTATACATAACTTGATATAAAAAATATAGGGTATTCCATTTGACTTAAGCAAGTTTTCGCGGTTTGAAGTTTACAAAATGTAACGTCAAAAATGGAACACTTGGTATACTATTATTGAATTTCTTTAAACTGTAGAGCGTAGCTCACCTTATGGTCTTTCTGCATGCCAAAAAGCAAATAAGTATCTTTTACACGAAGGAAGTTATAAAGGTTATCGTAAACCATTACACCTGTCAAAATTTTTTAAAATGTCAAATATCTCTGAAACGGCTGGGTTTAGGCATAGGGTATTCACATGTTTTTGACCCAAAATTTTATACTCTTTTCGAAAACACTAAAATATATAGAGTATTCCATTTAAAATAAGCAAGTTGGTTCGACTTCCGGTATAACCGGAAGTGCTTGTAATTATTTTAGTTTGATTGACCACATTGCCATTAGTAATTCCCTGAAATTCAAAATTTTCTGGCGTTACTTTTCCCTATATCGATCGATGCAATTACTGGTGAGACACCCTGTATATATTCCACGCAACAAGTTGTGATATACAATTTTAACATATTAGTTTATTTATGATGTCTATAGATTATAAGTCAAGTTTATGATTATGGAAACTGCAATTGATTTATGTCAGGAGAACCATTCTGCAATTATTATCGGACAATATATCGACCTATTAATTATTTAGGCCTCTGCAACTTCATTTCTTCCAAATATTTATTTTTTTCAAGCCTGGCAAAGGCAAAGTTAAAAGAAAATTGTATGCTCGAATCTCGAATGTCAACCGAAATATTCTATTCTTACACTTTTAGTGGCTGTGACACAACATCCTCATTGTTTAAACAAGGCCAGAAAAAGCTTGTGAAACTGCTCCAAAAACATAAGAACGCGCACGACGTCGTGTCGTACAGATTTCTAAAAACAAAAACGCCGACGAATGAAAGATAGCTCAGGCAAGAAATCAATTCCTCCTTCTTCTATACGGAGTGAGGCCCACAGAAACATCCTTAAAACATCGAATTTACTGCTATGTGACATAAATTACTAAGAGTAAATCCAATGAGGCTCGAAGCAAACAAAGCCCACTGCGTTTTATATCCTGCAAATGCGCGAAGGGCTGTGGACTAGTTTGCGAATGCAAATAAGCAGAACTCAGTTATTTGTGCACAATGTCGTGGACAGTCGTGTTTAAGAGGCCTCCAGCAAGACTTTAATAACGACTAGACATTCTCTTAAGTGTCGAAGAAGACATTCTAATGGACGAATTTCTAGGTGACCTGGAAGAGGTTTCAGCCTCTACATCAAATAAAATAACGACTAGAAATCGTCTACGCCAATTTCTAGCTCCTGCGGAGGGCCGAACGCCACAGTGGTCGATGAGAGGGCCTCCGACAGAGGAATGTCGAATCGATCATGCGTGCCGATTCTCCATGTCCGGGTCCGAGACGCGTCCTAATGTCTCGACCTATGGCACTTTGGAAATATCGATTCGGCCCCGCGGGCCGATTCTCCCGATCCGCTGAGACGCGTCGACATGTTTCGGCTGTACGGCCTTCACGGAAAGGGCCATCGGCCCTTTTTAGCCTGAAACGTCACAGTTTTTCCGAAAAAATCACCTTA
The DNA here is from genome assembly GCA_029963845.1 of Rhamnusium bicolor. Lineage (NCBI taxonomy): Eukaryota > Metazoa > Arthropoda > Insecta > Coleoptera > Cerambycidae > Rhamnusium > Rhamnusium bicolor. The sequence continues at coordinate 44,816 of JANEYF010005713.1, read as the reverse complement.
TTTCGAATTTTTGTCGAATTGGCCCTGCGGGCCGATTCTCCATTTCCCGGTCTCCCCAGACGCGTCGGCATGTTTCGGCCTTACGGCCTTCCCGGAAGGGGTCTCTCTCCCTTTCTGACCCGAAACGTCACAGTTTTTCCGAAAAATTCACTTTTTTTTCGGTTCCGGCATTAAAAATACCCCGTATATTTTTTCGAGGTCGCTGATCCATTTGCCGCTCCGGATATGGCCAGAATTCGCGGAAAAAAATTTCGTATTTGGGACACCGAGTACGCTAAATTTTCTTCGGGCCACCGTATACCACTCTCTAATAAATTTAAATAAAAATTAATTTCGAAAAAAATCTTTAATGGGAACTTTTGAACGCAGAAATCTCGCGAAAGGGAACTTTCCTAACGGGTTTTTGTGTACGGATCGAAGCATCAAGGTTGGGAAGGAGCTTCACCGGCCCGCACCGACCCGGACCTCGCGGATTAAGAGCGGACGAAAAGTGACATTTTTGCCGTTTACACTAAAAATTTAATTAAAAATTCAAATATGGCCGCCGTTTTTTTTTATCCCAATATAGTTTTTTACACGTAATGCCGACGTGAAGCAATTTTACTTTTCGACTTAAAAACGTTCGTATCTTTCTCTTTTTTGAAAAATAAGAAATCTAAATGTTGCGGCGCACTGATTATTCCTACTATCGATTTTCGCGAACCAAAAACGTCGAAAAGGTCCCGGAAAAAAGCCTTTGGAGTTTCTAATTTCCCGAAAATTAGACAGAGTGGCCCGATGAAAGGCAGCTATCATAAATGCAGAAGTATTTTCAAAAATTCGTATCTTATTCATTTCCGGAAATTAAGAAATGAAAATGTGGCTACAGGCTGAAGAAAATATGAATCTTTCGATTTCCGCAAACCCCGATCGTCCACCTGTAGCGGAAAATAAGCCGTTGTGTTTGAAACTTTATGCAAACATAGACAGAGAGGTACGATGAAAGGAGCTATCACCTTTTATAATATAGTAGAAAATCGTGCAAAATAATTAGTTTTGTGGAGTAGGCCTACTGGGATACTCTACCGCATGGTAGTGGGGAAATGATTACAATGCTGCAAAAATCTATAATCGATAGACATACAATAAACTAATTCTGTTGGGGCGACAACATTTAACTACCTTTTGTAGGAAATTTTCTTCTCTACATATTTATAAATAACCGTCTGGAGTTACCAGATTAGTGGTAGATGAGATATAAGGGCAGATTACGACCCTAAAATCTTCGTGTATACAAAAATTCAGCCTTTTCGCAATTAAAACCAACTTGTCTACTAGTTTACACCAAAATTTTGTCAATCTAATGAGAAATATTGCCTGAAGAAGTAAATTTCAAATGCTTTGAGCTGAGTTACAAAATTTCATTCTACTAATAATTTTCTAAAATCATCTTGCACATTTTGCACCACAATTGTCTATACTATTTGCATTATTTACAAATACTTTTTGTACTATCATGGACAGAGTATTTTACAATATAATATTGAAGATAAATATTTGATCTCAACAAAATTTATTTGTTTAATAGATTAGTATAATATCCAGGTGCAATAAAAACATATGAAAGCAGTAAAAATATATTTGTTGTACAAGGAAAAACAAAGTACTTGTCTAATCAGATGTATTTGTCATTTAAACATTAATAAAAACAGGTTTTTCTACGAGCGCAAAAGTAGGCTTTGTCGCACTTCAAAGCATCTTCAAAGAACGTTACTTTACCGCACGATATAAAGAATTCCCTTTTCTTGCAAAGTTTATTGAAACTTGTTATAAAAATGGGAACCCATTGACATTTAAATTTTTGTATTAAACATAAAGGGCAATAAAAACCAAATTAAATGTTTATATTTATAATGCAGTTATTGCAACTATCTACAGGGTGGTCAACCAAAAACGGTCAACGCATGCCACTCCGACTCAACCTTAGCAAAACGCTTCAACATTTTTATCTAAAATTGCATAAAACTGTATGAACTGTTTTCGATCAACCACTCAACATAATTATTCTCAATATGATCCTAATCTCACTGAATTCCTTGGAGAAGGTTGGATCTGGCGAGATCCAGAAGTTACAGCGATTATACAATTGCCCCATCAGTTTTCTTGGTTTCTAGTTTTCTTTTTCCACTAAAAACTCTTGCTGTCATGTCTAATCGTTTTGCAATGGCATTTTCAATAAATCCCTCAACCACTGACGTGGATTTTCACCCCATGGAATTTTAAACCTGTTATATCACCTCCTATGTCTTCAAAGAACGGTTGCTGAAGTTTATTGTATTAAAAATAAACGTTTCGTATCAAGTGTGTTCACATTGGAATTATTTATATTAATGACTGTAAAGGTACGTTCTGTACTTGTCTTTGAATCCGGTATATTAATTATCATAGCTTATCCAACGTCCTATATATCGTCCGATGTTTTTTTTAAGATATGCTCCGGTAATACCGAATGTAAGGAACATCTAGGATTGATAAATGTAATTGGATTTTTGTTAAAGATTTTCATTATTTAACAGTTTTAACTTTCATGCAAGATATTTGTGATCATTGATTCTTCTTCTACCAACAACCCTCGTTTTTCTCTTTGTAAATGCAGCCAGATTAGAAAAGTTGTTTATATTGATGTTGTTCTTAGTTTTCTACATAGAAAAATGCGATTTCACCTAGTCAGCAATCTCCACACTCATGGGATAATACATCACTTTATGCACTTGGTACATAAATAACTATTTTTGATCAGAGCAGCCAGGTTTTGGTCCGTGGGTCCTTTATTATATTTCTCTCGGTGCCTAATTTCAACGTTGAACGAAACTTAGAATCTACTTCATTAGTTACTATTTTCTATAACTTGAAGACCAAGCAGAGACTAATATACCATTTTTACATTTCAGAATTGAAGAGAAAGACTTAAAGAAGAAACCAAACAATTATCCTTACCAATCTGCACTACCAGAACCCGATTACTTAATCAGTAACAACGGAAAATTACCTCAAATTAACTTAGACAATTACCAGCAGAACCTCTTTATAGCCCAGGTACATCAAGAAGATTATCCAAGTCCAAGAATTTCGCGCCAAAATTCCTATAGACCAGCTTATTACCCTTCTAATGGTTCATACTCCCAAGGAGACCAGTTAGGGACAAACAGTAACGAGGTTCTCTCGCCTAAATCTTCTTTCTCTAGGACGCCACTAAATAACATCGACAGTAATATCCTGGCAAGTCATTATCCTGTATTTATATACTCTAAGGGGGTATATCAAAATTCACCTTCACCCGAGAACATGCTACAAGCTCCTGCGTTTAGTAGTGGTTTACATAGTCCTACTTTCGATGGTGGCCTTCACAGCCGCTTTTCTTTCAATGGTAGCCACATTAACGCTTATAGACTGTCGCGAACGGAAAGCATAAGTAGTAATAAGGAGCTGATGGATGAGTTGAAGATCAAATTGTTGAGCAACAACTCTATGAAACAACAAATGGAGAACGGGGAAGAGAAAGGGGTAGACAGTCCTTATAAGGAGTGTAATAATTTAGAGGAGATTTTGCAGGCACATGATAGGATTGTTCAATGATAAATGGTGTTTCTTGTGAGGATAATAATAAATATTGATAAGACAATTTTTTATTGTATGATATTCAGGCTGGTCTGTTTGTGAGGGAAGATAAAGATTTAAATTGATAAGTAGTTTTTAATATCATAGTAAATAAATAAAAAAATAAATCAAAATACACGACTGTATCTGGCGATAAAAATATGAAAATTAGGTGTGAGAAATTAAACAAAGACGTAAATGTACAATGTGTTTCATGCAATTGTATGGTAGAACTACTGTGAGAACCAAATATAAGTAACAAGTGCGAGGGGCCAATTTGTGTCTTGGCTGATCCAATATTTGAATCAGAGGAAGTAAGGAAGTGCATCTTTTATATATGTGTTTGTATTATAATGATGATTTCGGTTCTTGGTTCTTCGATTATAGTGTATTTACTCTTTTTCGCGTCGATTTTAATGGTCTAATATTGTTATTTACTTAGTAGAATATTTCGTTCACACAAGTCGCTTGACTTTGTAACTACCTTCCTGATACCCCTATGGAAAATCATATGGCGCAGCTATTGTGATGAAGTTTAGTTCATAATCTAGCTTGGCTCTATCTCACTGAATAATCTTTCAGACGATGAGACTTCTGATACAACGTCGCCATTTTCTCAAGATGGCCACCTAAGCCTTGTCATTTCACTCATGTGACTTAATTTCGTTTGAATTTCTGATATGTCTAAAATAAATTGAGTGATTCTACGCTGCTTGCTACCCAGCTCCTGTACTATATGGTCAAATGTGTTAATTTCTATCATAGAATCGATTTGTTTTGTTTTTGATAAGTTGTATTTCTTTTATAGTATAACATTGTCATAAATAAATCATCAAGTTTCTTATAATGAAAAATGTATATTGTATATATACGCAGGCGTATATCCACAACGGATATCCAACTGTGTCAGTTCGTTCAATACAGATTTATTACTAAGTTTTTTCGTTGATGAAAGGATTCACCACACATTTTTATTTGGTACAAGATTTAGAAAAAGAAATATATTTATTAACTACTATTTTTGAATAAAACTAAACTTTTACCCATTCAGAGTATAATTGATTCGAAATGTTTTTTTTAGTTGCCCAATAAAAAAAATTAATTTAAATGTTACCTTATTTAATTCGGCCATACATTAACTTTTTCTAGATTTGATATCAGGTTTGATTTTATAACCGCCCTCTTTTTTTTAAGTTGACCTTTCTGTGTTTTCAGATCTTAGCCGGAGAAAGAACAAGGAACTTGCTGAAGTAAAAAAAGTTAGCTCCTCGGTCACGATATCTTTGATAAATCATTCAGCCAATCTGATTAAACATGAAAGTTCGGGGATAAATTTTAAAGGTCAATGTACAGAATGAATCAAATTCATGTTTTTTGTTACTTTTTCGTAATTTAAAAAAAATTCATCTCCAAAAATGTTTAATTCATGATAAATCAAATAGAAAAATTCTCATAAAATTTCTTTATTAATGTGACCGGTTTCGTGAACAAGTAATTACTTCACATCATCAGACACAGGAATTTTTATAAATAAAAAACCAGGGAAGTCAATTTTTTTTATTTTTTTTTTTTTTTTTATTTATAAAAATTCCTGTGTCTGATGATGTGAAGTAATTACTTGTTCACGAAACCGGTCACATTAATAAAGGAATTTTATGAGAATTTTTCTATTTGATTTATCATGAATAATTACTCATATGGGATCAACCTACCTGCGTTACAAAATGTTTAATTGTTTACTACCAAACAAAAAAAATGTATTTTTTAAAACTATTCTCACCTGTTTAGACAGATGGTTGCTGTTTAAAACAGATTTTTCGTAGAAATTTCATAAAAAAGTGCTTTTGATGTTGACTTAATGGGCGAAACGTGTTGCATGTTTTGATGACTGTGGACACTGCTTTAGTGGATATTTCCAATTACATTTGTCATTTGGGGTTTATATCGTTGCTCGTTATGTCAATTTGGTTAAACAACTGAGGCTATGCTCGGGTTTTTTTTATAGTTTCTTTAAGTCTGTAGTTACACATTTTGGAAAGTTGATGTCATTTCCTGCTGAACAGGACCATTTATTTATGCAGGAGATATTAGAGACTAAAATATGACAATTGAGCCCAACATGCCTTATACAACTGTTGCTGCTTTTAGAGATACAGGGTGTTCAAAGTTAGAATTTTATTTTGAAATTTCCCAATAGTTTTGAAAGTTTTCGTAGTATCAACTTAAAAATTGGCAGCTTTACGTTTTTTTGGCATGACAAGAATTTGCAACTAATTTTAACGTTGCTCATAGAGGGCGCTAGTTATTCTCTACTGCTTTGATAAATCGATGCATATTTTTTCCCTGTAGTGATTACCTTACACCCACTCTTGCTGGAAATCAAGTAGAAATCTTCTCTCAATATTAAAGATATTGATTGATTAAATTGTCTACTACCTAATTGCATTTTACTTAATTAATGTTAGCGTCGTTACTTTTATAGGTTGTGAAATACATTTATTTTTATATAAATTCATGTAGTTAATAAAGAATATTAATTTATTGGCAAAATAAAGACTTTATCTGTGTTTTAAAATATGATCTTAATTAACTAATCCCGACATTATCATCTAATCCCTACTTTTACATTGTCATCAGTAAAATATTTATATATTTTTTTATGCCTATAATTTAAATAGGAGTATTATAACCGGACAATAATTATTATTGAACAAAGCAGATTAGTGTGATATATCCCAAAAAAAAAACAACGATGCAGTCACAGACACGTGTTTCGGAGTTATTGCTCATCGTTAGCGCAGCGTAGCTGTTGGACTGGATTTAGTATGGGATAGATCAGGAACAAAAACTAAGTGTTGAAAAGCAGAGTACACAGTAATCAATTTATGACTGGCTAGCGCCGCGGAACTGAAATTTCAGGGCTGAAATCCGCCGTAGTCATCAAAATACAGCGTTGTGGGTTACAGAAATGTTACACATTCATATGAAATTAATACACATTTTATTTTTTTTCTTTCGGTTAAAAGATCGAGGAATTTCGATATTTCTTAAATTTTTATTTTCACGAGAAACTTTTCTTTCACCAATGGATGGATTGGCTGGTACTGATTGTAGATCTCGATTGTATATGTTTCTTTTTTCTTATGCATGTTTCGGAACGATCCCGTTTGTCGAAGTCTTTTATGATGATTTGTAAATATTTCTCTAGGATTGAATCCGCGATTTGGGAAAATTCTTCTGTATTCTGTAACGTTTCTGTGAGGGCAATGCCATTACAGAAATTGTAAATAAAGTACATATCTGCGCAATCCTCATTATTTGTGGAACTCGTCTTCACAATCGAAAGTTGCTACACTTGATGAACTAGATAAAAGTCTTCTTATACTATATTTATTTTTATTTCTATTTAATTTGCATAATAATTTTATATTATTTTATGGATAGAGCTTAAGGTTGCGTTAGCACGCTCCCATCGCCAGAATTATCCACATAAAATTAAATCGCTGTTAAAATTTTTCTATTGATAAGAACAAAAAATGAAAATAAATAATTCATCTTAAATACTGTATGAATTTAATATATCAAATTACAGGCAATACTGATGAGTATTTTTTTTTATTAATAAGAAATACGTTTATTTTAATTGGTTTGGTTTATTTTATGAAACTAAATAACCACATTTTGTATTAATAAAAAATACGAATCAGTATTGTCTGTAATTTTATATATTAGATTTATGGTATTTAGAATGAATCATCTGTTTTCGATTTTTAATATTATGGGTTGGAACCTTTGATGTGAAGGTGACACTGACCAAAATAACATATACTGTACTTGGTGCACGTTTCGCCAACCAAGTTGGCATCATCTGAAGATGGTTGAAACTTTAATCCAAGTTGGCATCATCTGAAGATGATTAAAATGTAATCATCTCCAGATGATGCCAACTTGGTTGGCGAAACTCGCGTCGAATACAGTATATGGTGTTTTGGTAATTTGTGGAAAACTACGTCAGTGTTATTTTGCTACTTATGGTACATTTCTGGAATCAGAAGAATACACCACCTCAGAAAATACTGAAAACGACACCCACTAACATTAAAAAAATTATGACCCTGAGATAACAGTGACACAAATATGCCTAATTTATACCATCCAAATTTTATTTTTTTACCGATTACTTTGGCTCCACAAGGATCGGTCCATACGCTTGCCGCACCCTGGATGAATAAAAATAAGTAAATACAATACTTCAATCTATATTGAAATAAAAGTCAAGTAAACTTTGTTCATTTAAAGTTTGTTCATATTTATGGATATGCAGAGTACAAAGTTGGTTGTTAGAAATCAAATTAAAGTTTGTGGCAGTACTCAAAGTCAGACGAGGTAAGCTCTTTTAACGTAGTTGATATTAAACTATTATCACATAAAGACTGTAGCTGAAGAATCGATCTCAAGTGCTGCTGATTACAAACAACAATTTGATTAACAACAATCTATGATAAATATAAAAATAATATAATAATAATAAATAATAAAAAAAATGGGGAATAATCAATGAAAACGAGAACCGCTCAAAAAAATTAATTAAGAGTGTTGTCTCCACTTCTATATTCAAAAGTGGAATCCTCATCAGGTTCTGCAGGATGTTTTTCAACATTTCAAGCAATGGTCAATGTTGACGCAGACGTTTAGATGATGTAGAAGTACATGTAGTTCACTGACCTTTCTATCTGTAATGTCCCATATATGTTCAATTGTATTTAAATAAAAGCTGCGTGTTAGCCCTTGTCTAATATTAAAATTCAATCCGGAAAGGTAATCTACAAGGTTTTTGCAGTTGCAGTCAAGCATTGCTGTGCATTAACAGAAAGTTATTCCTAAAATTGGCTACAGAGACACTACATGCTGTTCAAGGAAGTCTATCCTCCTCGATTCAGTATTCATTGTTTCAAGACAGCGAAGTTCGTGTGGTTTTTTAAAGAAGCGACTCAAACCATGATAATTCAAGCAACAATTTAACCGCCTTTGAGATTTATTAAAGTTCTATCAGAGCTTTATAGTGGCCATCTCAAAAACTAAAGGTTTATGCGAGATTTATTGTATAGCAAGTGCACATTAAGACAGTATTGTCTTAAAGGAACTTTTAAAAAAGGTCTTCAAGAACTTACATCAAAACCGAATTATCTTTTACTCTTTATTGGCTTATGACTGACTTATCAATGCATTTGTCAAACACTTAATAAATAATTATATTATTTTGAAAATGAAAATTTCTAATCCTATAAATTTACAAATTTTAAATTAAATTTAAAAAAGTTAATCGACCAATCTATCATTTATCACTCGACATCGATCACTGGATTGATCGATTAATCGGAAATCGATGATTGATTAATCGATCAGTCGAATTCCGATTAATCGACCACTCGATATCCGATTACTCAATGACCGATTAATCGATTAATTGATCAACGATTGATCGATTACCGGTTAATCGATTAACCGGAAATAATTGATTACTCGATTAATTGATCATCGGTTAATCGGGAATATTAGATTGATCGATTAATCGGTAATCAAGTGGTCATCGAGCAATCTACTAATCGATCAATCGATTGATCAATTAGTTGGAAATAGATTGATCGATTTCCGACTGATCGATAATCGATTCATTGATTTCTGATTAGTCGATCAATGGATTGATTAACCGATGCTCGATTATTTGATGAATGGATGATCAATTAATCGATGCTCGAGTAATCGTTAATAAATGATCAATTATCCATTTCCGATTTTTCGTTGATCGATTAATCAATCTATCCATCAACGATTAATCGGAAACCGATCATCGATTAATTGATCATCCATTAATCGATTAATCGGTAATCGATCTTAAATTAAACGGAAATCGATTAATCGATTCAATTATTCCTGGTTAATCGATTAATCGATTGATTTTTTTCTTATTAATCGAGTGACCGATTAATCGATTTTTGGGAGTAGGGTAGAGTGGAGGAACCAAACTAAACCTACTCAAAATTACTCCACTCTACTCAGGACTCTACTTAGCACTAATTACCACTACTAAACACTACTCATCACTTCTCATCATTACTCATCACTTCTTTTCACTGCTTATCACTACTCATAAACTTCTCATCACTACTCATCACTAGGCATCACTTCTCATCACTACTTATCACTTCTCATCACTACTTTGATAAGTATACTACTCATCACTGCACTACTCTATTCCACTATACTTTAGGTCAGATCAGGTTAAGTTCGGTCAGGTTAGGTTAGGTTCGATCCGGTTCGGTTAGGTTAAGTCAGGTCAGGTTATATCAGGTCAAGTTAGGTTAGTTTAAGTTAGGTTAAGTCAGGCTAGGTTAGCTCAGGTTAGGTGAGGTTAGATTAGGTTAGGTTCGGTCAAGTTACGTTAGGTCGGGTTAGGTTCGGTCAGGTTAGGTTAGGTTAGGTTAGGTTAGGTCAGCCAGGTTAAGTCAGGTTAATTTAGGTCAGGTCAGGTTAGGTTAGGTTAGGTTAGATTAGGTTAGGTTAGGTTAGGTTAGGTTAAAGTTAAGTCCATGTTACGAGAATTGAGTTTTATAAAGAGTTTAGGACGTATTGCGGTTTTATAATTGCTTCATTAAATTGTGTTGGGGTCATTGTTATAACCGGACTTTAAATTTAATAGGTATGCTTTGAAGTCAGTAAGTTATAGATCGTACCTTCATAAAGTCAGCTACTTATTGGAATCGTAATGAAGCAGGTAAAAATCTGTAATAAATCAGACTTAAGCATAAAAGGGTTTGGTTTCCCTTTGCCAAGAATATAGTGTTTTAAAATATTACTAGTAAAACCAACGTACTGGATAAAAAACGGGGAGATGTGGGAAATTTCTGGCAGTGGTACTGAAATTATGATATTGGCATTTTTTGGTACGAAAATGAGATTTTCATAAAAACTTTTGCGTGTCAATTATTCGACTGAACAAAACTATTCTTGATAAAAATGGAGAAGAGCAAGTTGTGGGATTATTCGTCATTAAATACTGAATTTCAGTGGTTTCTACTTAACATTTTCGGTAGTTATTTTATTACAGGTTATTATTATAATATAATTTCTACTGCCCAAACCCAGTTGAAGCACAACGTCGTGTTTTTGTCAATCTATATTTACCGAGCCCTCCACACTTTCAACGAGAATGTGTACCTACTCATTCTATATTTACGTACATCGTAAATTCATTAGTTATTGATTTACTATGAATTTTTGTACCCCATTTTTACACCTCTTACACGACTGAGAATACCAATTCAATGTTATAAGCTGGAAACAATTTTGAATCCCATTAGGTTGGATAGTTATATTTAAGTTCTTTTTTTTTCTGTAAAATCTAAAGCTTTTTTTTTAGTCACACTTCGTGCTGAATCAAGTTGCATTACAAGATTCCGCATCGTTTAATACTTTCGATTTGCAAATAAATGAATGGGAATTTAAACCTTTATGTAATTTATTCTTAAGTTCTATTTCATTGCCATATCGCGTTAAAGGCGGAAAATGAGATTATTTTAAAGCATTAACAAAAAAATAATACTTTGCCATTATTTAAGTTTCTATAGACAACAAATTTAAATTTACTTCACAAAACTTTATCAAACAAAAATAATTCACTTTCAACATTTTAACTTGCAATGAGGTTTAAGGAAAAAATGACCAATAGGAATAAGCCTACAATACTAAAGTACTTTAAAAACAAAAGAATTTTTAAAAAGTGACAGCTTAAGTAAACAGTTTTTAAATATTGTGGTGTAATTATTCTTTGTTGGATTTAATTAAATCTGTAAAACTATTTTTCAAATATGGATTTTATATAAGAAGAATTGGTTGATATGATATTATTGATATTATAAATATGTCATCGATAGTGACAGACGTAAATAATTCAAACTCTATAAATCCATGCAAAAGATGCAAGACAATGGGCCTTTTCACTACTTCTGAAATCTCAAAACAAATATGTTTATCTGAAAGCTAACTGATAGATATTCACCATGTGCAACTCTGTTTGAAATATAAGTCTCCCATTGTTTATTGAAAAAATAAACATTTATTATGGCAATTTGAACACTCATTTGACCTTGAAGCTGAGTGACGTCACACAGACCGGAATCATGTTGGTAGCATTTGCCAGAACGCCTAATACTACTAACGTCACACCACATCTGACACATTTTACATTGTTTACGGTTAGTTTTGTGGTTATGTTCTGTGTGTTCAGTTACGAATCGTATTTTGCTTTGTTTCTGTACATTATTGGAAGAAAATGGAGCCAGGATTTTCTAAAGGAAATGCAGAAAATCTGCCGAAAGTTGACTTTATTATGGTGGACGAGTTTTACATGTCAAATTTGGATTATTTATCAGCAGAAGTTAGGAATATTAAAACAAAACGGTAAGTCATTAGTAATCTTATTTTCGTGTAATTTATTTATAAATATGTATAATGGAACTACCAATATTTTAACATGCAATTGTTACAATATTTTTCCTATTTCAATTATACTTACTAATGTCTAATAATTTTCAGGTCAACAAGAGCATCGTACGGTGACAACGCAGTTGCTTATGTGAATCTGAATTTTTTTTTAACTGTAAAATTTCAATAATTTAGCATCAATTTGTAAATACAACTACTTTTCTTACATCAAAATGATCTTCACAACAGTAAATGTTTCTGGTTTTCGTCAACTGCTTCTCAACTTTGGCTATTTTAAACCATGCTTTTCGTCTATTTTCATTTGGTGGAACGTAAACGAAAATTTTGATTGGACAATTAATGTTGTTATTTGTACATGTTGGTACAAAGCACTTTTTAAACATGTTCCACACACAACAATCCAAACTAAAAAGAAACGACTGTCAAAGTCAATTTCGACGTCAACTGTCAAAAAGCAGAGAACCAACTTTGCAATACACCGATGTGTCATGTTCAAGGTCGTAGTCCCTTTGACGTCACTAAGGTGGGTTGCGTGACGTCACGTAAAAGCGCGCGCTTTATTTCCGCACTTTTGTTATTTTTTTTCGATAGAAATCGTGCTCAAAAAAAAAATAAAAAAATACGGCAAGTTTTTTTTATAAAACACTATCACATAAAGCAATAAAAAAAAAATCTGTAAAAAGGTCCATTGCATAAAGTGGTTTAAAATGTGTGAAATATGGTACTGTATCGCAAACTAGCTCTGTGCTGGTCGACTTAAAAATGTTGAATTTGTAAGTGATACGATCATAAATTGTTGTGATAATTTTATAAACAGGGACAACGAAGACGACAAGGACATATCCTTTTGTAGTGTCAAAAGCGACGATAATGGTGAATCTGGATATAAAATGAAAATTCCATATCTCAAGGAATAAGGTTAAAACAAAAAGTAATTTCTAATCAACAGGTGACAATTAACTACTTCTAGGAGCAAAACTCTCTTCTAAATAAATTAATTGATCATGGCAAAGTTGATATACATTCCAGTAAACATAGATTAAATATACATAGATATTTACATAAGAAGTAATTATCTATGTATATTTAATCTATGCAGTACACAACCCGCTGCGCCACCTACTAAGCAACATTGAAATCATTCGTTAGAAGAACCAAATAATTATAATAATCTACACTTGACATCACCATCAACCAATAATGGTGCTAGATGTTTCCGCTAGTGAGTCTGGTACAATTAAATTACAAAATTTAAAACAGGTTCACAAATCCATAACACATGAAGAGGTTAAAGTGGCTATATTAGAAGCCAAAATGCAACTAAAATGCGATGAAATTATTAGTCTCAATGACGAAAACGAACCTTTTACAGAAGTTGTTCTAAAACACAAACGTAGAAATAATGAACCAATTATTGGTTCATCCAAGGAGGAAAGTAATCTAGAAAATTCTTCCACAACTCTATCACCATTGGAAATTAATGGTGACAACAAAGACACTAAGAGCTGTTCTGTAGGTGTGATGCACGTTAAAATTCAATGTCTTGGCAGATAATTTGACTGTGTATTTTATAAGAATGCATATGACATAGCCTGCTTATCCGAACATTGGTTAAATGCTCTCAATTTAAATACTATAAATCTACTAGGATATAAATTGGTAAATTCATTTTGCAGAACTATAAATATTCAAGGTGGAGTTGTTACATTTTTAAAACATAATGTTAAATTTAAATCTTTGCCACTTTCAGAATTCTACTGTGAAGTCGATGCAGAATTGTGTGGTAATGAGATTTCTTGTATTAAGACAGCTTTTGTAATTATATATAGATCTTGTGTTGGGAAGTTTGGGGTCTTTTTGGAGAAATTGGAGATCCTTTTGGAATTTCTTAGCAACAAATACAAAAAATAGTGCTTACTGGAGACTTTAATGTAAATTTTAGAACTGCTTCTGGTAACCTGAGTGAAGTTGTATGTCTCTTACAGCCCAATCCGCCAGTTGTACTGATAATATCTTGACAAATATGGGTGATGAAGAATATGAGGTGGGGTTGATACACCCATACCTGTTTGACCATTTCGGACAGTTTATTAAAGTATGCGGCAACAAGGACGCATTTGATTGATTCCTTGTTAAGAGCTACTTAGCGGTAAAGGTTTCAACCCCGTACCTAATGCCCTTCTGGTTCTTAAATGTTTGTTTATAGATAGAATACCTCCACCCCAGTCCTCTTCCAATGAGTGTTTATAATAAACTGACTTTATTAACTTTGGATATTACGGAATTCGCTAAAAATATTACATATTGTATCATACATGCATGAATATATTTACGCACTCACACATGACTTAGAGCCAATCCTGGTTTTGACGTCATCAATACCTAAATTCCGAGTTCTATTCATCACTCATTTTTGCTACAAAATGCTAAATATATCAGCCCTCACGGGGGAAACGTGCGCACGGATTTTCACTATAGTTTATAAAATAAAATTTTTTTTTTTGTATGTATGGATGTTTGTGTGTAGCAATAATAGTTAGTGGCCGATATTTTTAACTACTATACATTTACAAAAGTATTAGAGAACTGTTTTTTTTTTATGAATTACAACTGCTAATAAAATAGTTTACTAATAATGACGATGACACTGTTTATCGCAACACTAGCATCATGTAATGCAGAATACTTTTCTGGAAATATCATCCGAGATACGGGTTCTAGTTATATCAAAATGTGCATAATCTAAATATCTGAAATACACAAGAGTTGCCATTTAAAGAAGCACATTTGTCAAACTTTCCAATTTTTCCTACATAAACGAAACTGTTCTTAAAATCCCTCTTCTAAACAGTTTCTTTTATACGAGTATATATAGTTTTTTTTGTCGTCTGAAATAATTCAGAAGGTATTGTAACTTTAAATTTGTGTTGCGGGATTTTATTAAAATTGTTAATTAACTGTATCATCCCTCAAGCTGATATTGGTAAGTACACTAACATTTTATCATTTCTCTACACCACACCCCCAAATACTACTTCATATAATTTGACTTAATCATTTTTCAAACAAGCATAAGTGATAATTTCATTCATAAACTTGTATTACAAAACGAAAAGACAAAGTCCTCCTTGACTCACCAATTCAATTAATGGACGTACTAAAACAAATTCTCAAGCCTACACACCACTCGCTATAAGCTTAATAACTTAAGCATGTATAAATAAGTTACCTCAAAGTCGACCCCTTCATTCAATAATCGATCTGACCCAATTTCTGAAAAGTTATTTGATTAAGGAATTATTAAATCATAACGATGAATATTTCGTGTCAGCTTTTCGAGTGATTTTCTCCTGTTTCGTCATTTTCCATATCTGTATCCATTAAATATTGATTGTCATTTGATTGTATATTGTATTTTGTGGCAGCTTAATAAAGCCTTCCACTCTAATTCCTCATTCCGTGCAGTTGAAGTAGGTCACAATAATTGAGTTTTTAATGACTGGATATAATTGGGACAGTTAATGGTGTTTTGATCTCTCGGTGAATTTTTCATTTTTCCTGCTGATTTAATAAAGTGTGGATTTGTTATTTTTTATTTTACGCCGAAAACGACTTTTCGTATTTGTTTTGCATAAATCCTTTATATTAGGAAAAAAAAATTAAAAATAATCAATTTTATTGTCAAAAACGTGAAAATTCATTCGACAATTAAGAATTATTTGTTTAAATACTTAAATAATTATTAGCAATATTTTTTTAATGTAAAAGATTAAAGTTCTTGCGGTTAGAAACTCAGTGAAAAAAGATGGATTTTCATGAAACTTCACTATAGACGGGTTCCGAGATTTTGCATTTTTCTCGACTAACTGCACTCGACTATAAAACGTGTTCCAACATTATACATTTTCGTATTTTTTTTACTAAAATTAAACATGCCTAAAATTGAACGCGATTACTACAGATTCTCTGGAGATCAGAGACACTACAGAAGAGACGTGGGCTGCATATATGTGAGAAGACCCAACCGAGATAATTTAATTGGGCATTAAAAAATGTAACGTTCTATAAATATCACATGATCGATAAAAATTTTCATCCTGATGTTTTAACTGTACCTAAGGGAGTAGATTTCCAGAATCCATCTTGACAGAATGTTGAATTTCGTGATATGACGGACGAAATGAAAAAGAGGAAAAGATAATGAGAGATAAAATACACATTTAAAGTTGTGCAAGGAGATATGGTTATCGATTTTAAATTAGACTTATAAATGCCCGTATTTTAAATACAATATGTATGTAAATATATTTATTTCTCAGCTAAATTCATGAAAACTTTGATTAAATTACTTTATTTTTCGCATTGAAGATAAACAGTGTTCTTACACAGTGGAATAAGGTGCAGAATTTTAAAATGAAATAAAGAATGTACAATAGCAATAGAAATGTGACACTTTGATTGTAACTTTAGTGTTGATTTTGGCCTCATACACTTGTTCTTTGATAGTTCCCAAAAAAAAAATTACAAAGGTTTCTATCGGGTTAACGTGGTGGCCACTTAATGGGAGCTTTTTGTCCTCTCCCAATCCACATCATATGTAGTATGCTCTTGAATGGCTTGCGAAAACTTAAGAAGAGCTACCAAGCGTAAGATTTCATATACTAATGTCATAAAAGGAGGGACTGTTCCTTAATTGTCTGTTTGTTGTACTCTTAAGAATCCCTGCTTGATGTTCTAATAATCTGGTACTGTTGACTGGGCTCGTCTACGATATCTACCATATTAATAATTTCTTCTTCCACTTGGAGCAAATGGACTCCGCGGGGACGACCAGCTTTTTTTCTGGGTTTAAGCCAACCTGCCCCTCAAGGTTGTCTTTTAACATTAGCAAATGCTTGTCGGTTTGGTGTTTGACAATTAGGAAAACTTTTCTGATACACATTTACAAAATCCCAGAACTAGCAACGTATCGACTTGTTCTGTAAAACTATTCTGGAAAGCAATTTTAAAATTAACTCAACAGTTATAGAGAGAAAGTCAGAAATGTCTGTATTTTCAAATCAATCAGGGACGTAGCCAGATGGGATTAGTGATACCTTCTTACAAAAATTATGGTACGCCCCTGGTTACCAGAAAAAATGTTAGAATTTCTGGTATCTCAATTTAATTTAAAACAAAAAGGATATTTTGCATTTTTTTTTGTATAGAGAATCGTTTTTCCATAACCTGGTATTGTTTGTAAGGTTGCATTATTGATTTCTTTAATAATTATTATTTTAATTACAAAAAATGTATGTAAAGGTAAGTAAACAAAATATTTTAGAAATGAAGTTTTTATTGTGATTTATTTTAATTCTAATCTAGTGGGTTTCTGTTATGGTATGATTTAAAATGTCAAGAAAATCCTATAACAATGATTAACTTTATGAATTCCGATTATACCGGATGTAACAGGATCATGGTACACCCCTTTTTCTACTTTAATTCTGATGATGATTGAAATTTGGGATATCCTATATACATAATAAGCGGCACTTATTGACATAAAAGTGATTTCTTTTCACTTCCGGTTTCGCCGGAAGTGACACTAACTTTCGATTTTTAAATAGAACACCCTACATGTTATTGCATTTTGAATTCTGCAATTTTCTGAATCCAACGATACCAAATAAGTGACATTTCAAACGTCAATACGTTTTATAACATAATTTTTATTATTCCAGTTTGCTATGATGGTTCCGATTTATTCTAAATGACCCGTGTAATGCTAGAAAAATCGAAATCCCGTCAAAAATACTAAATTACGTGATTTAAGAGCAAATAAATGCCATCAAAATGGTTTTTGGGGAAAAACTAAATTTTTTCAAATGGAACCATATTGGTACCGTGGTACCATTTATTAGTACTATTAATAAGGAATTTATTCATATGTTGTATTAAAATGTGCGATAAATACAAACAAAATTACAGCTAAAACAAAATAAGAAAATACAATTTAGTTCTAATTAAATGTTAAGAAGTGACTAACAGGTGGCTTTGAAAACAATGAAATATTTAGCTTGTCAGACATTTGTTGGTTTACCGGTGTTTTTATTGTGTCTAAAATTTTTTAAAAATTTTTGTTAATTGTGTTCAAAATGCCGCAAATTTATACAAGAGATGAAAAAGTGGACACGTTAATTATTTATGGGGAATGTAGAAAAAATTCCGTTGTGGCTAGACATCTTTATGCCGAACGATATCCTGATAGACAATGTCCAGCGAGAAATTATTTTAATCGTCTTGAAAATCAATTCTGAAGTGAGCGAAACAATGATCCCGAAGAAAATTTCATTCTTGACGAAGGAACGGAAATTAATGTTTTGGCTCGAATAGAAGTTGATAAGATTGTTTCTTTAAGGCAAATTTCGTTTGAAATCAGTCACCAAACAGTAAGCTGAATTTTGCACAAATACCACTATAAATCTTTCAAATACCAATTGCACCAGCAGTTATACGAACATAGGATGGAATATTGCAATTGAGTTTTGCAGAATTACGTGCAGCCCAACAATGATTTTTTGGGAATGATTTTATTTTCGGACGAGTCTAGATTTACATTACAATAACTTGGATTCTGTTGCCGCAGACAGCACATGAACCACTCGCCGATATCCGAACTCTAGTTAGAACATAACTGTTCTCAGTTATTTTCTAATATTTTAAATTTTTGCTAACTGAAACACTACCCTTTTGGAAATTAGATCCTCATTTGAACTTTTCGAACGACTTCAATAACTAGACCATGATATTTTAATGTAAACACTTAGCCTACGTATTTACTGTTACCTTGTATGTACGTTAAGGACAGAAAAAAGTGTGAGAAATGCAAACGTTTCGAGCCTCTTAACATTTTTAATAACACCTATTCATTATAACTCTCATAGTCTTGTTTCGCAACTTTTCCAAATGATACAAGTCACATTCATCACCACATTTCCCTGTTATATAAATAACTATGCCGTCTGCAAATGACAACAGCAATTTTCAAACAAATGCTACGTTGTAGATATATAAAATGAATAAAAGGGGCTTAGCATAGTTCCTTGCGGTACCTCAATGTTTATGTCTCTTTTATTTGATACCAACCGTACTTCATGTATTCTGAAGGTTAGAAGCAAAGAAATTCAAAACACGCAGACGATCCATGGATATTCTATACACTTATTACAAAAAAAAGAATAATAACCAACAAAGTTACAAGAGGAAATGAACATCTTTTGGTGGTATCCTGTATTTCTATATGAAAAGAACTGTAATATTTATAAATCTCACTCTTCATTTTCTTAAATGTCATACTTTTATATTTCTCATCATTGTTATTTTAGGAACAAAGAAACTTTTTAATAATTTCCCTTCCATTTGAGAATGCCTAAATAAAAGAACGCTACAGAAAGAACTACCACACGCGAGTCACCGTTCAAATACTTTTTTAATTTAACGTAGAAATTTTTTATGCTGAAATACTTCGATACCAGGCGAAGGAAGCTGAATCATGTTAGAAGGGTTTTATTGGAAAAATAACAGTGAGCTAATGAAAATCAAATTACAGGAGACGGTCCAATTTGAAATCAGTATTCGAAATTGCTTAGAGGAGTTATTTTAATAATTACTTTAAATGAAATTAATTTGTGATTAATTCTTAGGGGAATTTGTTTTATTTTAACACACTGGTGCTGGTTATCCTAACATCTTATTTAGTAAAAATAGGAAGGAGAACCGAGTTTAAAAAGCTGAAATATAAAGTACAGGGTGGACAAATTTCGATGTTTGTATAGAGTAACTCGTTAACTGTAAGAGATACAAAAAAATAGAAGACACATTCTCGATCTCTTTTTTTTGAGACAGATTCATTGGCCAAACCGAAAATTTGCTATCCATTTTTTATATATCTTACAGTTACCGAGTTACCCTATACAAACATCGAAATTTGCCCACCCTGTACAGGGTGGCCCATTTTCGAGCCTCATCGAGATCTTGGAAACAGCAAGAGATACAGGGTCGGTTAAATTATGGTAAAGGTGCGCAATTTGATGCTTATCAAAATGCTGTGTTGGAATTTGGAAAATTCCGAATACTTTCTGAAATAGCCGGGAAAAAAACGAAATTTCATAAAAAAAAATTTATTTTTTTCTGACGTTATTTGAAAACAAATTTTAAAACTAATAAAACTTCGTCATTGCCACTCTTTATCTTCTACAAGGAGGCGCTCTCAAATTTTAAATCCGACGTTTCGTCTTCCAGAAACCATCATCAACTAATTTTTTTTAAATACAGACCTGGATTTTTTTATTTTATTAATTGTTAGCTTTGGACTCCCTAAATGCTATGACCCATCACAAATTTTGATTTTCAAACGTTTCGATAACAAAAACTGACATTTTCTGTATTTTTTAAAAATATTTAATACGACACTGTTTTTAAAACAAATTATTACTTCTGGCTAAATAATGTTAATAATAATTAATTAATTAACTATATACTTAAACTTTAAAAGGAACAAAATTAAAACCTAAAGTAAATGCTCAAATATCCCCCCTTGCACTTCTATGCATTTTCGCATGCGTCCTCGCAGATTGCCCGTAATCGTCCGCTGGATTACTCTTCCTCTTGCTCTTAAATCTGTTATCTCTAATATTAATTTGGCGCAAAATGTTTATGTCACGTGGATTATCTTGATACAAACGGTTTTTAAAAAATCCCCATAAAAAAATATTCCAGCGGGGACAAATCCGGGCTTCTAGCAGACCAGCGCACTACCCCTTGGTTTCCAATCCACTGATTAGGAAATGTTTCAATAAGAAACTGTGTGACGGCCCTTGCATTACAGGCATTATTGGCCCCAAGATTTTATTTCGATACAGCCCAACCCAAATATTAAATAATGCCCGTCCCTGCCTTTGCACTTGTTGATTTTGGTGTGGATTTTCCACTGCATAATAATGCTCATTGTTCCTGTTAAAAAGACCGCATGTGGAAAAATTACAGTCCAGATAATTTTATTTAAAAAATCGCCATCTTCTTGCAATTTTCCATCAAGCCAATTGCAAAATTCAATCCTTCTTTCACTGTCTCCTGGCCTTAATTTTTGGCTGACTTGTAGTTTATAGGGATGACACCTATGTTTTTGAGAATCCTCTGAATTCGGATTCTAGGCATATTTAGTTCTACGGCAAATTGCCGAGAGGAACCCATAGGATTTTCCGTAACCTTTAATAAAACGTTTCGGTGAAATTTTACCACAAAATATTATATGTAATAAAATGCATATTATCATTTTATAACAAAACTTACAGCATTTATAACAGCTTCTTCATCTTCAGCTTCTATTCATCCACCACAAGCATTTCGGGGTTTACCAAAACTATCAAAACGTCAAAAATTTCTGTCCAAAGTATTAAAATACGATTAATGGGGTTGTGGACGCTCGGGGTATCTTTCTAAATCTCGTTCACATGAAATTTGCGAATTTCTATTGACACCGTAATAAATCCGATGCATATCACGTTTTTCTGAATTGAAAAACACCATTTTTACTGTCTCAAATTATTTAAAAATTTAAACTCTCATATTTTAAGGAGCTAGGGCGATTTCTTGTTTTAATATCAAGGCCGCCTTTTTCATTTTCCGTTAATATTACAGAAATAAGCTCAATAGAAACGAGGTGGACAGACATATTAGATTGAAATAAAAGTATTTGACTTATACTATTTTTTAAAATCCTATTTACGCATTTAGGATTTGGAAATAAATAAGAAATATTACATTGGTATTTACTATTGTAATCTAAATTAGTTACCTACCAATACGTGCTTTAGTAATTATAATGACTTTTTATCTGTTTTTAAAATAGGTTTTCATCAGTATCATAAATTTTAAATATTTATTTTTTACCTAGCTAACAAATTTAGAATTTTGAAAGAATAATTTGTTTTAAAAACAGTGCCGTATTAATTATTTTTTTTTAATACGGAAAATGTTAGTTTTTGTCATCGAAACGTTTGAAAATCAAAATTTGTGATGGTTCATAGCATTTAGGTCGTCCAAAGGTAACAAAAAATAAAATAAAAAAATCCAGGTCCGTATTTAAAAAAATAAGTTAATGATGGTTTTTGGAAGACGAAACGTCTGATTTCAAATTTGATAGCGCCATAGGATAAAAAGTGGCAATGGGGAAGTGTTATTCGTTTTAAAATTTGTTTTCAAATAACGTCAGAAAAAAATAAAAGATTTTATGAAATTTCGTTTTTTTCCGGATATTTCAGAAAGTATTCGGAATTTTCCAAATTCCAGCACAGCATTTTGATAAGTATCAAATTGTGCAACTTTGCCATAATTTAACCGATCCTGTATCGTTTGCGGTTTCAAAGATCCCAATGATGAGGCTCGAAAATGGGCCACCCTGTACATGGAAGAGAAAGATTTTGACCAAAATGTTCACTAAATTGTTGAAGAAAAGTGATTTGCAAAGGTTTCAGACAGTTGTTTACTATCAGTGACAATATAATTATTATACATTAACAAGATCTTTGTATTATTGTTTTCTGTCTACCGAAGTTTTCATTTATGATTTTCCATGATTCTTTTATTTTGACTCTTTGACTCATGTAATCGCTAGTTACTGTGTGTTAGTGTTACATTTACCTATACTTATAGTATTCTTCGTATTAACTTTGGATGTTACCGAACTCTCCAAAATAACCACAAGGTAAGATATTGTGTCATATATGCATGAACGTATATACGCGGTGACACATCACCTATCATCAACTCTGAAATTGACCATCAAATGATAATGTCCGAAAACTGCATTATTTCTTCACAGAAAACTCAAGAAAACAACATAATATTTTCACAAGATTCTGTTTTTCTTGATTATTATTGAGAGTACATCCTGTGCATTATTATATTAAATAACACGTCAAAAATTCTTAAGTACATTAACATTTTGTGGTTGAGGCGAGGCAATCTTCTTTTATGGTATACACAGGATGGTTATTGGCATGTCACAAAAAAAAATTGAGGTTATGAGAAGCTGGTCTAGGAAAACTGTTTGTCTAGTGTGTTAATATTAATTACTGACTATGTAATCGAAATTGCTAATATCGTATATTAAAATAAGAAAAGATATATCAAACAATTCGGAAGATTTTTTTAAATATAAAGCCAGGTCTGGTCACTGGTCTGTATAATTTAGGTTATAAGTACATAAGGTTTAAATTATTTTGTGTCTAGAATCAACTCTTAAGAGATTGACTTGTAATATTGGGACATCATCTCATTTCTTAGTTTACTCAACTTTAAATTATTTCCACAGTTTGAAGCTGACAGGCGTGATGGACACGTTGTGGCAGTTTATAGAGAAAACTATCGTTTTGAAATAACTCAATGAATAATTCTCTTGCTCGGGCGGTCCTTAAGCTTCGTCCCAGGACTAATTTAAATACAAGTTTTTAAATAAATAAGAAATTAGGAGAATTTATTTACAGTATTGCTGTCTAAAAAAATAAAACGTTATTTTAACTATGCTACAATTTTATACACAATTCAGCAAGCTTGAATTGCCAAATGGTACTTATAAAATAGATTTTAATAGCTTTAAATTCCCAGAAATTAATTTTACTTTTAAGCAGGCGTGATTCAAAATGTTTTTAACCAATCAGGACTTTAAATTAAAAACTTTTGGGAGTAAGCCTATTAGACGTCAAAAAATTGTCTATAAATAGGTTCAGGGTAAGTTTTACAAAAGGTTCACCCCATTTCGTTAATTCTAAAAGTATTTTATAGTTTTATGATTCTATGTTCTGGCGCAACTTTTACGTAGATTCTGAATCTGGGCTCAAATTTAAAATTTTACCAAAAATATAGGAGGTTACAAACATGTGTCTCTTTTTAATGGAACACATCGACCACATATTTAGGCGTAATGGCGGCCTGTCTGACAATATCCAGAAGTTCACCTCTCACCATGTCTGCTTTGTAAATAATTGACTTACTTGTTAACCAGGCTTGTATGTCCGCTTTCTTCGTACCAGCATTCGGGATCTTCTCCATTTTTCGGCTGTGATACGAAGCGTTGTCAATCACAACCACAGAATGTTCATCCAAGCATCCCAAAATGTGAGTGAACCAGTTTTCGAAAACCTCACCAGTCATTTCTTTATGGTAATCTTCAGTTTTTTTTTATTCGAAGCATAGTAAACCATCCTCAACGAAACCGTCCTCGGATCCTATATGGAGGACTATAAGACGACTACCCTTGCCTGATGAATCCTTTAACTCTGTGGTTAATCCTCGGATGAAGGCCTGCCTTGAAATCATCCACGTTCATCTAAGAAGTACAATTTCCTGCCTTCTTCCTGGTATTTCCTGATCTCTCGTAGGAAACCTCGCCTCCAGGCGATGATCTCATTTTTTTTCCCTAAGGACACTATTGCGTGACCTTTTTACAAACCTATTGTGCCAAACACATCGAATATTAATCACCGAAAGCCAATTTCTGTTATCAATGTCCTCAAAGTATTCCGATTTAATCGAGGTAGATCTTCATTGCGCCATCGCTAACATTTTATTCAGAGTTGGTGGTTCGTTCCTTTCAAAAATGAATGAATCAAACGTTTGAGAGCACTTTTAGTTCCATCATCGATGTTATCCAAAATTATTCGTTGTCTGTGCTACACTTTCGGTGAATGAAGTTAGTGTGTTTCTTTATATTCACGAAGAATGTTGTAAACACTCGCAGCACACACACCTAAATTAATATGCATAATAATATAAACAAACTATAATAAATATAAACAATCTAAAAATATCTTAATATTAAAAATATTCTTCGATGCACTGATGAGCAACTTCATAGAATACAAAAATTAAAATTATGTGATGCAACAGACTCGACGACTTCTGCCCTTGGTTAAGTCTTATAAATGTTCAAATCATGTTGTTTGTCTGGATGTCCGTTTTTTCGGTGGAGAAATAGCTGCTTGAGCCATAATTGTTGGTATTAATTTCTGAGAAAAAGTGTGGTTATAAGGTATAATCAATGTTAATCGTTTTCATTCCGTACCTTAATATAAATAAAAATGTTTGTTTAGCTAAAAATCAATATTTATTAGGTAAATGTGAATAACAACAAATAGAAACAACGTATTGCATCAAATAATAATTGTAATCTGCACAAAACACCAAAATTTGACAGTCAAGAAGCTATCAAGTTAAGAATATCTTGTGATATGGGTTTTAAAAATACGACCAATAGAAAAATTTTATTCGAATTTGGCGCAATTTATGGAGCGGGGCATAATTCTATTTGTTCGTTAAACGGAGTATATATATTTTTAGATAATTCGGTATTGCTCATCGAGGCGATTTCATAAATATGTAACTAACCTATTTGCTTCAAAAATAAGAAAAATATTACTATAATCAACTTAATATATTAAAAATAAAAATAAATTAGGTTTCCTCTTCTTGGTAAAGGTTTAAAATATATAGTGGAATGAAAAAATAATAACGCTGAAAAATTTTTTGCTAATTATTATTTACTACTTTTACAAAACTTATCATAGATAAGTACAACATATATCTTTTTAAACAATTATTTTCCCGGCTATTTGCAAAACTCTGAAACTTAGATTACATTGGGGTTACTAATATTCAGTTTCTTCGCATCCTTTGGGTGAGTTGTCCAGACGAAGCTAAAAGCATAAACACGTGTCGGCACATGTCTTAAAGTTTTTGTTTAACTGATGAGTACCTTTTGTTTTATTTATTTTTGGTTTTACGGAACAGAATAGTTTGAATTAAAAATAACATTATTGAGTCGTCAGTCACACTGAACATAATGTGCATATTATCTTTTTTGTAATCCAAGTTTCAGCATTTTGGCAAATAGCCGGGAAAATAATTGTTTAAAAAGATATATGTTGTATTTATATATGATAAGTTTTGTAAAAGTAGTAAATAATAATTAGCAACAATTTTTCAGCGTTATTATTTAATATATTAACTCTTTTAACAATCTTTAAAAGGAATTATAAGACTCTCCAATATATCGTGCTACACAATGAAAGTATGAGTTAATTTCTTATCGGTCAGAGTAATATGAGAGATAGCAAATTTGAGGTTAGGTTGAGAAGAGCCGAATTAGAGTCGATTTTATTTGTTTCTACGGTCCTTTCAATAAATTATTATTATTTTTTACGACAATAATAATAAGCAACGGAATGTTAAACAGGTCGAGATTAACAAATATCTTTTGTGAGGGCGTCGCCTCGTCGCTCTCCCTAACGCAGTCGACACTGATTTCAGATACTTGTCCCCTTTTCACTAAAATATTTTATGCAGTTTGAGCCAAAAAAATGTTAATACTGGAACCTGTTAAATGTATGAGCAATTGCGATTTTTTTCAACACCAAATGTTGAAAAATAGTGTTGTTGATTAAAAATGGCTGCCAAATTAAAAGCAATAAATGATATCCGCGATAAAATAGCAGCTGGAAAGTCGGTCTATTTGTAATTTGTTCGTATTTTTTTCAATTGTTTATGAATAACAAATAGTTTACTTACCATTGTGATGAGCGACTCCTAAATCTTGCAATAACATGGCGGCCAGATCTGCCTTCTGACGAGCCGACTCGAATCTTAGGGTGTCCAAAGGGACACTCAGTGATCGGAATTGTTCTGTTACACAAAGCGAACCCAAACTTCTCGTGGCCACTTCGTGAATGCTTTCCAGGCTGCTTTCGACGTTGTCCTAAAAAAAACATATTATGCTAAGAAAATTATACTGTTATACAATACAAATACAACTCATTTATTTACCAAAAGATATTCATAGCATTTTATTCGACGAAGGAACAAGAGAATTATATGGCTGAGGGGACATCATCATACTCCCACACCATTACCATCTACAGTTCGCGTTCCTCAGGGGGCTGGTTAGGTTAGATGTCATTAATGTCATTGTAGTTACCAAAGTTACGATCAATCTATCAATTTAAAATGTCATAATAAATATGACAAATGTTCATATTTTGAATTATGTAATCAAAACATTTTTTTAAATAATATGTTCATGTTTACCAGCCCCTTCAGGAGATCTAAAAGAATGAAAGACGTTATATAGCAGCCTAAGGTTTTCGTTTTTATATTGTAACAGGAGGGAATCATTTCCTATATGTTAACTTTTTTGGTGTCAATATTTTTTTAATCTTAAAATTGTTTTGCTTCTAATGTTAAGAATACTATTGTAAAGAACAACCCGTCGGGGGTTGGTCGAGGTTAAATAAAAAAGGTGATTTAGAACGAATATTTAATGTGGAGAAAAACGTATATTGTACAGTGGGTCGAATGTGAATGTTCTAAAAATATCAATACATTTCAATAGGACCGCTATTGACGTGTCGCGATATTTGACAGCATGTCATAATAATAATATGTTGTTGTTATGGTTTCAACTCAGCTTGTGCTTGACGGCCCTACTTTACATCCATCGTAGAAGGTCAGGAGAATTTCGTTGATAACACTATTTATTAATCCAATGGAATGTTGCTCCTGGATGAAGAAATTGTTTTAATATTTTCTGCGATAAAATGTATTTGAAGTGTCGTGTTTGATTTGTTATCTACCTAAAACTTTTATACTAGAACATTCAGATAAGGATGACAGTATAAAATGTAAGAAACTATAAATATTTATTATTGTTAACATATTGGGTTTGAAAGGATAAGCAATAACCATCTAACATTAATTAAACTACATACATTACAAATTGTATTATAGTTTAAATATTGATACCTAGATTATAATCGTCATCACATTATTCTTCTAATGAAGGTCAGGATTTCACTCAATACGAGGGAGCTCATCTCCTTCTTAAGAAGCGCCCCAGAACCAAAGATGCTATTAGTCTAGTTCAAGTTAAAAACGGTGTTAATTAGTGATAAAGGTCGTAAAAATATGGACGATAGCTCATTGGATTCGGAATGACGTAAGAAAATGTATAAAAATTGTTTACCAGCACATACAAAATTGCAAAAGTTATTAACAAATTAAGACAAAAAAAGGCATTTAGTTTTTCTCAAATAATGAAATATAATAGATATACACCGATAAACATTAGGCTTGAAGTACTCCATTTCATGAATGTTAAACAGCGAATTCTTTTTAGAACACTAGATATGATTTTCAAAATAAAAAACAAATTGACCCCAGACTATCTGAGAAATAAAATTAAATTTGTGAGAGATGTACATACATACGATACGAGAAAAGCTAATGACTTTTTTATAGACACTCCTCAATCAAATAGATTAGCCAAAACGTTGTTTTATAATGGTCTCATGGTATTCAACCAACTTCCAGAGAATATCAAACAATGTAATAATTACCCTAAATTTAAAAAACAATTAAGTGTATATGTATTCGAAAGTCAAAAAAACTAAAAAGGTTTTATACATTATTGTAAACTTTAACTAAATATATGTTGTTAATAAGTAAATAGCTTAAGCTTAGGTTCATAAAATTATTAGGATAATTAACTCTTAAGGTACGCTTTACAATGTATACATTAAGATTTGCTCTATCTTATACTCTTTAAGTGTTTGTTGTTAATAGCTTATTTGCTAAATAAAGATATTATTATTATTATTATTAATAATTCAGAAACTATTAATAATTAAGAAACTTTAAAAAAAGATTATTAAAGAGGACGAAATTTCCGATAAAAAGGTCCTAACTCCCGGAACTTTACCTCCATTATTAATAATTTTAATTTAATGGTGAAAATAGTGCTCCGCGCGGCGAGCGCGACGCTGCCGCAGACCTCAGAATCCGACCATAGCAACAAAAAAAATTTTTTTAGCTATAAAATATTAATTAAAAAAATGTCAAAAATTATTGGATCATTTAGTTATCCCAAGGAACAATATCCACTTAAAATAGTTATTTATAATACAAGTGTTAAAAATGACTTTTTATTTTGTGAGTGGAGAACAAAATAAAGTCATTTTTAACACGTGTATCACAATGTTTTTTCTACAAACACCATTAAAGGAACAATAAAGTTTCTTTAAAAAGATTTCAAATCCTTTTAATGGTTACCTCATAATTCTAATAGTTTGTAGGATTTATGAAATAAATAAATCAAGTTTGCCCGTTGTTTGACACATGCTTGTCCATATTAATAGTATTTCCTCCACTGCTAGCTTCAAGTTCAACTTCAACAATTTCTACTTGTGAAGTAGCTTCCTCACAAGGGATAAATATTACTAATTGATCCAATTGTACAATTAATATAAATATTTGTAAATAACTTGTAATTTTTTGTTAATAAATATATAAATGTCATTATGACAAACGACTTGTCATTTTACTTTTTGCGCTAGTGTTAAAAGTAAATCATGTGATCATTTTTAACGCGAGTATATATAATATTACATTTTTAATTCAAGTATGCCATGTTAAAAATTTAGTTTTTAATGGTGTTTGTAGAAGAAAATATTTTTTTATCAATTTTTCATAAAATGCGCTTATTGTTAATAGAAAAAATTGTTTTGGATCACGTTTATGTTCATAGTCAGATAATTGTTAAACTAAAGACGTGAAAATTATAATCGATGCTGGATACATTGTGACAAGTATACTTTATGAAATAATCACATCACAATATTTTTAATTGTTATAGTTCATAAGTTATTAATCTTTTACGTTAACAAAAAACTAATAAACGATAAAAAAAGGTGAAATTTTTTTTTATCAATATCAATTTTTTATCAATATTTGCTATTATCACTGTTTTTTATATCAAAACACTATTAGATTTTATAATTTTTTAATTTTTAGTGGTATTTGTTTAAAAAAAATGTTGTAAACAAATGGATTAATTGAATATTTTAGAATTTTTTTTTGCTAAATTATTAATGGAATGATTTTGATTTAAAAAAAAATATTCTTAAAAAAAATTTCTTTATTGTTAATAATCATTTTTTAACTTGTTTCATTATTTAAATAATAGATTAACAAAAGATTTTTTTCTAAATTTATCATTTGCAATTTTCTACAAAGTAAAAAAAAATTTTTTTTTCGCTCAAAATTTATTTGTTTATTTAATAAACAATTTGTAATAAACAATGGTTGAATGTATTAATATTTTTTTTATAAAAAAAAATACTAAAAACAACCATATATTTAACTAATACAAAAAAAATTTTTTCGATTTTTTATAGAATTTTCAATTTTGCTACTCTAGATTAGATTAGATTAGATTAGATTAGATTCTTTATTGATTCTTTATGCCAATTACAAAACAATGGATAGGATAAGTCAATAAGTGATAAATTACAATTACACAAGCGATAAAAAAACTTCTATAGGATAAAAAACAATAGAGTGTAAATAATGTGGTCAATAAAAAAATATAAACATATACATACATATACACATACATACACATACATACATACACACATATACACATATATACATACATATACATACACATATAATATATATACACATATATACACATATACACACATATATATATATAAAAAAAAATTCAATATAATGTGTGTGACAAAAACGAGAATATACTATACTTATAGTATTCATCTAATTTATATAAACATTTATTTAATAAATATATTTTTAAACGTTTCTTAAATAACATTATGGAGTTGCACTCTTTGATTTCTGTAGGTAAGTAATTGTAGACTTTGAGGCCCAGACTATTTGGTGAGTTTAATGTGATACTTAAGCTATGAAATGGTATATGGAAATGATTTTTTTTGTCTCGTGTTAATATTATGGACCTCTACAAAAATTAAAGTGCCTCCTTCTTTTGTTAAGTTATTAACCTCTATATATTTTAAACTATTAGAGATACGACAATGGATATTCGAATTAATTATTAATAGAATAAATAAAAATATAGTTACTGTATAAAATTTTTGAAGATATAGCCGAGAAAATTGGAAAAACATCGAGTAACACTGCATAATTTGATAAAAAAAAACTATTTATTTTTAAATTAACAATAGCAGCTCCTGGAGTTATAAGCTAATGTAACTTTTTATAATGTATAGAAATACAAAGTATAGAAAAATATTAAAAATGGAAACAAAAAAAAAAATCATATATATAACGAAATACAAATTTGAAGAATATTAATAAAAATACGTTTATAGTTTAAACTATAAGAGATATGGATGTGATCAAAAGCTTATTCGGTAGATATTTAATCACTGAACAAAATTGTCTTGAAGGTCTATTACTGTATCTGCAATATTTAATAAGCTAGTCATAAAAGATTCGAAAATGACAAAGAAATCTTAATTTTTTATAAACAAATGCGTATAATAGCTGATTAACAATAGTTACAAACTAGGTGGTTAACTCATTTTAAAGATTAATTAATCCTTTATAAAAACGACTTGAATATCTATTGTCGTATCTCTAATAGTTTAAAAGATATGGAGGTTAATAACTTATGGAAAAAACCCCGGGGGGGGTTTTTTTTTTTTTGGTTCTTTAAAAAGATGGACAAAAGAAGGGGGCACTTTAATTTCTGTAAACAAAATTGAAAATTCTCTAAAAAATTGAAAAATTTTTTTTGTATTTGTTAAATATATGGTTGTTTTTAGTATTTCTTTTTTTTCTATATAAAAAAATATTAACACATTCGACCATTGTTTACTACAAATTGTTTACTAAATAAACAAATAAATTTTAAGCGAAAAAAATATTTTTTTTGCTTTGTAGGAAATTGCAAATGATAAATTTAGGAAAAAAATCTTTTGTTAATCTATTATTAAATAATGAAAAAAATTAAAAAATGATTATTAACAATAAAATTTTTTTTAAAAAAATCATAATCCACTAATCATTTGGCAAAAAAAAAATTTGTCCTAAAATATGCAACTAATCCATTTGTTTATAACATTTTTTTAAACAAATACCTAAAGATTTAAAAATTATAAAATCTAATAGTGTTTTGATATACAAAAACAGTGATAATAACAAATATTTATAAAAAAAAATTTTGTCACCTTTTTTTATCGTTTATTAGTTTTTTGTTAGCATAAAAGATTAATAACTAATGAACTATAACAATTAAAAATATCGTGATGTGATTGTCATAAAGTCTACTTATTACAATGTATCCAGCACCAGTTATAATTTTTACGTCTTTAGTTTAACAATTATCTGATTATGAACATAAACGTGAACGTAGTTTTATTAGTCGGTTTGGATAAAAATTAGTAAAGAAAACCCCCAATTCTCTTTAGTCACGGAATTTGGTTTTCTTTACTAATTTTATCCAAACGATTAATAAAACTACAAAAAGGGAGACTAGACTTGTTAATTAATAATAAGAGCATTTTATGAAAAATGGATGAAAAAAATTTTTTTAAGTGAATATTGTTCCTTGGGATGTCTAGATGATCTGATAATTTTTTGAAATTTTTTAATTAATACTTTATAGCTAAAAAAAATTATTTTTGTTGCTACGGTCGGATTCTGAGGTCTGCGGCAGCGTCGCGCTCGCCGCGCGGAGCACTATTTTCACCATTAAATTAAAATTATTAATAATGGAGGTACAGTTCCGGGAGTTGGGACTTTTTTATTGGAAATTTCGTCCTCTTTAAGAATCATTTTTTAAAATTTCTTAATTATTAAGAGTTTCTGAATTATTTGCGAAAAACTAAATGCCTTTTTTTATCTTAATTTGTTAATAACTTTTGCAATTTTTTAAACCTTTCATGTGCTGGTAAATAATTTTTACACATTTTTCTAGACGTCATTCCGAATCCAATGAGCTATCGCCCATATTTTTACTACCTTTATCTATCACTAATTAAAAAGCTGGGAGGTGGTGGAGTAAGCTAGGTCTTGGGTGGGTAGGGATTTAGAGTATTTGCAATATGAAAGGAAGGAGGTGTACCTATAAATTATACATAATTCAAGGCAAAGGGAAAAAAAGACACATCAATAAATAGGGAATTTCGGTTTACTATGACGGATGCAAAATAATTTGTAAAGTTTGCAATCAAGACTTAATTCTAGCACAAAACAATTTTGTCTAATACCGTGCAACACAAATAAAAAAAAGGCCTTTACACTCAGAGGATTATTAATGTTAAAGCCTTTCCACACATAATAAACACCATGGAGTAATAAATATCCCAGAACTCAGTACATGTGTAGATATATTCCAGTTGTGAAAAGTAAATAGGATTAAATGTGGATAAAAAATACACCTCTTATTAATTCGAAAAAAATTTTAAAAAAAAAATTTTTTTTAAAAATAATAAAACCTGTACTCGACTCTCTTAAACCAACATTTCCACTTTTACTGCTATAAAAGACTGACTGTTACTGGCGAAATAATTACGGTGGTGGAGACATTCGAAAAAGAACTTAAAGTCACAGAAAAATCCTCCCCATTTCTTGGAATGTAAAGGCTTTTAAGCTGAATATTTTCAAAAAAAAGCGAACTACATTCACCAGGATAAGGGAAAGCCAGACAAACTTCCCCCCCCCTTCCCCTGGAAAAAAATTAAAAACTATTAATAACAATTATAAGACTACACACGCAAAGAAAAACAAAATAGTAGTGGAGGCAAATAGTGGACACGTAAATACACACTACAACTATAAATAGGCCCATAATCACTTATAAAAATAATTATTACAAATCATAAACATAACTTTATACAGAAAAATATACAACATATATGGTGAGTTTCTTATAGATCCTAAAAAAAGTCCTGCAGGTCCTCGCCAGCTTTACTAATTAACACCGTTTTTAACTTGTGGACTATACTATATGTCTCAGGTGCCCGACCGCTTTACACTGTCTCAGGAAGTGGTAAGACATTTCTTCATCACTCTCGCATCTTGGGCATGTATGATCTTCCTCAACACCTATCAATGATAGATATCTTCTAAGTCTGTAGTGCCCTGTCAGAACTTCGATTAAAATATTTAAAGTCTTTCGACTCTAGCCTAGTAATCAAGGCCGATTTCGATTTGTTCGACCCCGTCGCGAAATCTCGAATTTGCTATTAAAAAAACTTTCAACCCTATCGATTTTCTGTGAATGTTTTTTCTATCTCAAAAATAAAGTGTAGAAATAAAGGGTAGCACTTAAAATTAACACCCTGTATGCAATAATAAGTTTAATTATAATACAGGTAGTATGTCGATTATTGTTTTTATTCTGAATTTCACTTAACATTAATTTATTTGTTGTTTTTTAGTCGCAAATTGTTTCGTAACAAACTATATTATGTATAAAGTTAGGAGTCTACTATTGAATGAATAAAGTTTTCTTGAGTAGAGGCAACAACTCGATCGATACTTTGGGAAAGGATTTTCTATATTACACAACTTCTGAGATTTGATTGATAAAGTTCGACAGATGTTAATGCATTTTCTCACTTTTCTTATACCGAGTAAACAGCTCACACTAATTTAATTCGAAATATAAATATCTTAAAGTTTAGTATTTCTTAGAAATAATTAATGTTGAAGGTGTATATTTTTACGCAATCCAGGGTTTAAAAAATTGTTGGGAGTGATGACTACAAGAAATGCCAGATGACTAACTTTCTCGAAAGATTCGTCTTCGTTGAGGAGCAAACTGCGATGGAAATTTGTTCGTGCGAAGTGTTACAGAATAAAAAAATAAAAAAATGGAACAAAACACTTAAATGAACGATATGCAAATTGCACGTCCCTGTAAAGTTCTAAAGACTGCGCGTTATTATTAAGTTTTAGATTTTCCGAAGTCGAAAGATAAAACAACTGAAATTCTATTATCCTTATTTTTTCTTTAGGTAGCAAAACGCTAGCGAAATTCTTAAGAAATTTCTTTAAACTTTCTTGCCTTACTGCATTCTTATTTCAGCTTCCTGTGTTTCTCCTTTAGTAGAAAATAAAAATATTCCTTTGTAACAAACTCAAGAAAAGAAGGAAAAAAATGTGCGTTATTTTAAAATCTAAATTGTATCCCTGCTACTGTTCTAGATCCTGTCCATTAACGAGATTTATAATGCGATGAAAAGTACATAAATATATGAAGAAGAAATGTATATCATATTAAGAAGGAAAGGAATAGAACAGGAACATTCTGAATAAAGAGAAAATGATTTGTATGTGAATCACACGTAAAAATAATGAGAGAAATAAATTTTATTCCTGTAACATCTTTATAACTAACGTGTTTTTCGACAATAACATATGTCAGAGTCCAGGATGTATGTTTGCTTTTAATTTGTTTAATAACAGATATGATAAAACCAGTTTTCTGAGTAATTAAAAATAAAATTTAGAATTAGAAAATGTTGCTTTAATTCCTCACTCCTCAAAGTGAGGAAGTTATGTATTCGGGAAAAAAATTTTGAAAATTTTTATTGCATTTCTGGACGAATTTCGACGAATTATGACGATACACAAAATTTCAGACAGAAAAAATTTTCTGTCTGTGTGTCTGTCTGTCTGTCTGTGTGGTTCGCGATAACAGCTACAGTTTTTGAGATAAAGCTTTCAAATTTGGTACACATATTCTAGAGGTTAAGGAAGAGATTGAATTCGTTAATGAGCAAAATCGGTTCTTAAAATTTGAAATGTCGACAAATAATATTTTTTTTTACATTTCAAATTTTAAAATATTAGTGACATTCCACCAATGTGACTTTTTTGAAACGTCAATTTAAAGTGTCAAAAAAAATATTAGTGACATTCTACTAAGGCTGGGAATTTTCCAGATTTTAGTATTCGAATATTCGTTCGAAAAAATATTCGAATATTCGAACAATTCGGATATTCGAATGTTCGGATTATTCGAATTATTCGAATAGGTATTCGAATTATTAAGATATTCGAATATTCGGATATTCGAATTATTTGAGTATTTGGATATTCGAATACTCGAATAATCCGAATTATTCGAATAGGTATCCGAATACTTTGGATCCTCGAATATTCATTATTAATAGGTATAGCACTGAATACTAGTGAATAGTGAATACTCTATTTGAGTATTTGGTTGGAGAAACCACAATAATAATCGTGACGTAATCCACTAAGCAGGCAATTTGATTTGCTTTCCATACCCACAATAGGGTATGTCTCCTGTATATGTGCTTTAAGGGTCAGAATTATTTAGTTAGTATTTTATTTTAGGATTGAGGCGCTATTGTTCACATTTAACTATTGAAGCTTAAATAAAACGAAAACAGAGCTAGTTTATTATACTTACTTCTGTGTCATAACTATTTTTCCTTTTCGAAAAAAAATAAAAGTGCTCTAAAATTAGAATGTTTTTAAAAAAGACACAGATTGTGAAGGTAAAAGAAATACGTGAAAAGTCAATAGTTAAATATTTACAGGTTTTCTAAAATTTAAAATTTAGTTTTTACCCCTGCCTTAGTACAGTAAGAATAAGGTCGAGGCGAGAAAGAGATGGAATAGTTTGACTGGGAGTAAAACGTGCCACTAATGTGGTGTATTTGTATATTTGGATTTTAGAATAGGTACCTACCTATACCTACTATCTACCTACATTGGTTGGATGCATACTGCATACCTATTCGTACATAATTTAATAACATATCTTAATATTCAAATTTACTTAAATAGAATCGAATAATCGAATACTCGAATATATTCGAGTATTCGAATATTCAAATATATTTGAATGTTGGAATATTTTGGTTATTCGAATATTCGAATATTCGAAAAATTTCACATTAGAATAATTCGTATTCGAATACTCGAATAGTCGAATACTCGAATTATTCGTATTCGATTCCCAGCCTTACATTCTACCAATGTGACTTTTTTGAAACGTCAAAAATTACTTAAAAAAAAATAGTGACATTCCACCAATGTGACTTTTTTGAAACGTCAAA
Organism: Rhamnusium bicolor; assembly: GCA_029963845.1. Taxonomy (NCBI): domain Eukaryota; kingdom Metazoa; phylum Arthropoda; class Insecta; order Coleoptera; family Cerambycidae; genus Rhamnusium; species Rhamnusium bicolor. The sequence goes on along the minus strand of JANEYF010005713.1, from coordinate 7,719 downwards.
AATTACTTTTATTACAAACTCCACCACACATCGAGTTTTTCTACAGTGGGGAAGTTCTGATCCCCAAATAATTGGCAGCGGTTTTTGACTTTATTTTCTATTATTTGTCTGTGTTCTAAATTCACGTGAATTTAAAAACGGTAACAAGAAAAACTACCTACTGCAATAAGAACAGTAATGGTTCTAAAAGTTGGTTGAAGATGACGTTACTTTGTGAAAATCCATTTTGAAATTAAATAATTACAACACTGTTTTTTGCTTGTCTGATTTTCACTTTTATTTGATGCTGTGTTAGCTCATTCTCCAACTTTCGCTTTGTTTCTTCAGAGACACAGGATTTTATTTGTAAAGACAACGAGTCACATATCTTGCAAGTATCATTGCTTGGTTTTTTAAACTTTAAATTGAGAGTCTTAAAAACATTTCGAAATACACTGAGACTAAGAGGCTTATCAGTGGGATTAGATGTTGTATTAACAAATTTTTTCTTTATAAAATGTATACAGTACCTGTAGGTTCATATTTGATTCTAAATATCGTTTAACAATATCGTCGTTATGCCTAGGGGCCATGAAATTTACACCTGTGGAACCACTGCGTGTAGAAGCTCTAGAATCCTCGTTACAGTTAAGACGCCAGTTTCTGTCTGAAAAATTTATCCTCAAGTCTCAAATTAAAAAATCACCAATTATTGCCAGTCAGCCAACTAAACAACTATGACCTCCTGAATAAATACTGGACAAAAAAAAATTCACCGCCCTTACGCATAGGATTCAGGAATATTTGCACTCTGCCTCCACAATTAGATGAATATTCACAGTCTGACGAAAATGAATACTTTAGCTACCTTATTAAAACACATGTAATAACACCTAACTATAGTAAAATACCTAAAGAAAGCAACCAAATTTTAAAATACGTAATATCCGAGTGGCATAATTATTTACATATTTATACCGATGCTTCCAAAAATGAATACGGGACAGGATGCGTAATCTTTGCACCTATTGCCGACTTTAGTAAAAAATATATACACCTCAATATATTCTGCCGAGGCCATCGGCATCATAAAAGCGCTAGAATTTATTGAGCACAAAAACTATTAAAAAGCAATAATCCTGTCTGATTCACTGTCAGTCTTAACATCAATTGAAAACAAAATAGACATCAACTCACCATTTAGTAATCCGTATATCCTACGAATTAAACAAATCTTATATGACCTAAACCACAGAGACTGTATGTGTATAACAAAATTTGTTTGGGTTAAAGCTCATATCGGCCTTGTAAATAACGAAAAAGTGGACCAATTAGCTAAAGATATTATTTCGTCAGGAACGGTCGTACATAACAAGCTGTGTTTAGAAAAATGTACGGGGAAATTCAAAGCTCAACTTAAAAAGGAGTGGTCCCAACTATGGCAGAAATATTGTTTTACTAATCGATCACGATATACACTTATTCAACAAGATATTCCACAAGACCATTGGTACAATAACTGTAAATATTCAAGAAAAATTTTAACACACATAAGCAGACTTAAATTTGGTCAAGGCTGTTGCCCATATCACCTACATAAGATAGGTATAATAGATTCCAACCTTTGTGAATAGTGTAATGAAATTGCAGACCTAGAATACATTTTTTAAGTGTCAAAAATATATTCAAGAAACAAGAGAATTGTATAACAACTTAATGAAACTTATGCTCAATAAATCGAAAATGGTTGCAATTAGCCATAGGGAAGTACTTACAAAAAATGTTCATTTTTCATTTCTACATTACATCGTCGAAAAATCTACAGGGTGTTTCATTTGAAAAAATTGAGAAAATTCAATTTAAAAAGTTCTTAATTGAAAAATAAACACTTATTTATTTATAAAACGAAAACGGTTGCAATTAGCCATAGGGAAGTACTTACAAAAAATGTTCGTTTTTCATTTTTACATCACACCGTTGAAAAATATACAGGGTGTTCCATTTGAAAAACTTGAGAAAATTCAATTTAAAAAGTTCTTAATTGAATACTAATTTTTGGCCACCCTGTACATTTTTAGGAAATGAAAATGATTCAAAAACATTAATTAGATGTCTCATAACTGGTATTCACATAAGTTTTTCTTAAAACCCATAATTGTGACTGTGGTGATTTTTTTAATATCCATCTGCAGATGACATTATTTGAACAAAAAAATTCATTACATCAAAGTGGTTGGCAGATAGCCAATAATAATATAGGAATGAATAGAGCCTAGAAAGAGGCTTCAAAAAATGTACTGATATACATAGCATTCCATTTGAAAAAAAGGCATTTGGTCCTGTAATCTTGTCTTGGCTTCAGTTATAGACTTTTTTATCTAGTTTACTTGCAATTTTTTTAAAAATTTCTAGCTATCGTAGAACTCGAGATATCGAGGTCCGACGCACTATTGCCCACCCTGTATACATAAAAATTTGAAATCCGTCACTACCATACTGATAATGATATGATGCCTCGTTTTCCAGATATATCTGGATCACTGTAAAATTTAGTTAGTTATAATTCAGTTTTTTATACCTACTTTGTATAATGTATTCTGTACCGTACATATATGTCAATTATAGTTTGATATTGAAAGCAAAAAATGATATCTGTTAACGCAAAAAGCTTTAGCCAGTTCGTTTTGATTAATCGGTGCGTTAATATTAGTCATGCAGGCTTTGACGTTTTGATAATTAACTTATTACATCTGCCCTGGAAAAAAACAAGTCTAAAGTGCAAAACAACTTAATAAACGATGAGAGGTTTTAATAATCAAGTTGGCATCATCTGGAGATGATTAAAACTCAGTTTTGTGGAAAACTATGTTAGTGGTTGCTATTTGATTGCTCAACGGATATAAATTTAATTTGACATTTAAAAATACATGTATTTTGTTTTAAATAGATAAAACAATGAATCTTAATGAATGTAAATAATAATAAATATGATTTTTTTTAAATTAAGATCTACATATTTTAGAAAATTCCAAGGCGCACAAGAAAAATTCAACTGTTTCTCTCGTTGCTTTTTCCAAGAGTATCTCTTTTTACATTAAAAATGCCGTCGTTATTATTAAACATAACTATATTAAATTATACATTTTCGAAAACCTTGAAAAACGTTTTTTTTATCAAAGCAAATTAATTATTTCCATTTAAAAAAGTGGAATTTGGTGCATATGTGTAATGTCAATATTTTTTCTTTATGGAGTACGTATATCATTGTTCAAATGTTAAATTGGTTAAAAAATGTCAAAATAAAACAAACAATAAAATAGCAGTGATGTCACAGACGACATCATGTTTTCGATTGCTTCTGTAACTCCCACATATTTATAATATTCATATTTATTTAAAAAATTAAAGAAAAACATGAAGTGTTACATTGTTGAATTCTGGAAGAAAATCTCTATCGAATATTACAATAACATACAGGGTGTTCAATTAGAAAAAATGGGATTATAAAATTAACTTTAATTTTTCAGTCTCAACAAAAAACGTTGAAGAAAACCCTATAACATTTTCCAAGATTTTTCAAATAACATCGATTTAAATTTTTTAATATTGTTACGCCACTAGACTGTGTAGACTGGTTAGATGAGACTGGAATCGTACGTGCTCGGCCGGGAATATTCTGGAATGTTCTACACCGTGTGAATGGATGTATAAATAAGACGCACGGTGGGCCTAGACTCAGTCTTAAGTTGAACGTGAACGAATAAAGAAGAAATAAGAAAGAGACATATAAGTGTTTCAAGTGTGATTATAGTTAAGACAGTAATTAATCCATTGTTGTTAATTGTTAATTAGTAAATAAAGTAGTGAGTAAGTGTTACCTGGACTTTCAATCAACGAATCTACGAGTATAGGTGTTTCTGTGGATAGCAAACTCATAACAATATTTTAGATATAAATAATGATAAACAACCCCCCGGTAAGTACTTTCATTATGTTATTCAGGAAGCCGAACTCCAGGTTTACACCAGTTTTCAGATTTATAAGAATTTCGTCAGATTCAAATCATCCACAGGCTGCACTAAAATGAAAACATTACCTTTTTCACGAGCCCGTTTCCTTCTGTAAGAGCGGCACTGATCAAGATGGCCATGACCAGCGTTTGTGTCTTCCAGAAAAAACCCTCCTCCATTACGCATCCTCATTGGTACTGAAACAAAATAGAGGTGGTATAAGGACACATATTTTTTTGGGTTCTTGTGCTGTTTTAAATTATTTGTTTATTTTCCATGTAAATAGATACAGTTGTCCAAAAAAATTTTTTTGTGCTTAAATTTTTCCCATTTTTAACCGTTTTCAGTTATTCAAATAACGAATTATAACTAAAAAAGTTAGTTGTGCGAAAATATAAACGTATTTACTTTTTTATTGAAATTATAGATGACATTAGTTGCCCAACAAGCCTTCTTTAAGAGCCGCTTATCTTGCTGAAAAAATAAATAGATTCTTGCTTGAAAAGGTATAATAAAATAAACTTTTGTGATTGTTTTAAGACATCATACACAAAATTGTGGTCCAACGATGTACTTGAAATATAATCTAAGATCTGTATATTCTCACACAATTTAATCTTTTAGTTAAAATCCTGTTTTCAAACAACTGAACGAATAAAAATAAAAAGTTCTGATTAAAAAAAATTCCGTTTATTTTGACCACATGGTACAGCCTCAGTTTTTTGAATTACTTATTTACTTATTTATTTATTTATTTCGAATACACCATTCAACAGTATTTGAATACCAATTAGAGTATGGGAATACAATATAGTTATAAAACAAGAAAGAAAGAGTAATAATTGACAAATATAATCCAAGCATAAAAAAAGGACAAGAAAAGAAAGAACATTAACAGAACTTACATTACAAATACCATATCTAAATTATTTTGAACACAATGATGATTGATACAAAAACCAAATAAAGTAGAAAATTGAAGTAAATTGGTCTTTGAGGCTGGTAAATAAAAATTAATAGTGTGTCCAGTTGCGATTGAAGGAATATTAAAATAAGGTCGACTTAGCAGTCTATCTTACTATGAATAATATTAATATTACGTAAGATATAACATAATGCATTTTCCTTCCATCTTTTAGACAACATATTATTCCTAGTAAATAGCTGTTAATGTGAAGCTCCATCATTTGGGTAAATGCCATCAATTCTAGAGGATACATACTTCCAAAATTTGCGTTGATTACTTTCTAAATGACTGTTATATGTTTGATGCCCAGGATTTCAAATAATACTTACATATTCTACCTCAGACGGAACGAAAGAAATATTAAAGTTAACAAAATATTTGGGGAAATATTAAAGTTAATAAAATATTTGGAACAGATAAACAAAAAGTTAACGTTATTAAATCCTCGTATAACGAAACCAAGATTTTTGTAACTAGAAAGTAGAGGGTTATTCATTATAAATGACCCACCCCTTATCATCGTCATTATTGCCTATAGAAAGAAAAGTTTTAGATAGAAGTTGTGTGGTTATGACTAAAGCTGCAAATCGTTTCTATGTATCATGGTCGTAGAGTACAGATGTACTTACTGTCGCTGGCATTCACCTTGACCACGAAACTCTTTCTCCAGTCCAGTCTATTATTAGCTTTCGAGTTGTGTACACGTTAAGTCACTTGGGTGTATTGCATATTGTTTTTGTGTTTTCATTTTATTTGTTGTACTGTATTGTTGATGTTAATTTAATAATAAAGCATGGCAGACGTACGCAGGGGTAGAAAACGGCCATTTGCTGACAAAGTGAATAAATTCATAGGTGAATTGCCGGATTTATTCTATGATGGTGTTCAAATAATTTGTAAAGTGTGCGAGAAAGATTTGATGCGCTGGTATAAGCGTGATTGTGGACTTCACGTAAATAGTGTACACCATAAAAATAAAAAAAATGGCGTGCCTTCGACAACACAGTTTATGTTTGATTTAATATTAATGCTGATTGCCTGTGATGTTCCGATGCACATACTCGATAAACAACCATTTCGAGAGTTCTGGAATTAATACAATGCCCAGGTGAAGTTGCCAAGTCGCACAACGTTATGTAACTATCTACCAACTGTACACGTAGACATGGTAAATAAGATGAAATGTGAATTAATAAATACACGCCTGTGGTTATCTGTTGATGAGACAACAGATTGTAAAAAAAAATTCTATTTTAAATGTTATAGTACGAGTACTGGACCCTCTTAAACGGACAGTTCCACTGTTACTAGCTAGCAAAAGATTAAGTCAGTGTACTAGCGAAACAATTACCAGGGTGGTGCTGGAGACGCTAGAAAAATTTGAAATGTCAAAAAGTTAAGTGTTGATGTTTGTGACTGATAGTGCCGTGCCAATGCGTTCGGTAGGCCGTTCTTTGCAAGAACAAGGTTGTACGTTTATACATGTTACGTGTAAAGTGCATGCTTTATATCTTGTGGCAGAAACTATTCGAAAAGGTTTTCCAGAGGTGGATGCATTAATAGCAAGTACAAAAATAGTGTTTCTTAAATCTCCTAAACGTCTCCGTGCAGTTCATAGCAAGTGTCCCGGTATTCCTGAACCACCACAGCCAATTCTTACACGTTGAGGAACATGGTTGCAGGCAGCTTTTTATTATGTCGAATATTTCCAACAAATAAAAGCTGTGATACTACAATTCAATCCAGATGAGGCTGTAGTTATTAAGAAAAGCCAGACAAAATTCGAAGATATTTCCGTTGAAACAGCTTTAAAAAATATTGCGAAGAACTATAAACCATTACATGAAAGAATAAAGAAATTAGAAAACAGTGCGTTGTCGTTAGCGGAGTCACTGCAAATAGAGGACGAAGTAAGTCTTCTGCTACACGCTATAGGTGACGCAACAAATGAGCGCGTTAAAGAAAAGTTCGCAAGTGTGTTAAATAAAGACACCGGTTTTACCAAATTAAGACAAATATGTGATGGTGCAGCCCCAGATCCGTTAAGTGCGTTCAAAGACTTTTTACTTATGCGTGTATTATATGTACATCAGTAGATGTCGAACGGTCGTTTTCAAAATATAAGAATATATTTTCACCAAAGGGAACGTCACTCATGGAGACAATCATAGAAACATACCTGATGCTGCAAAATGGTTACACATCTTCTCTAGTTTATGATAAGCAAGCTAGTTCATCAAGCTAGTTAAGAGGGTAAGTTTTACATACATTGTTATAAATTGTAACAGTTTATTGTTCCTCGTATTAGTTAATTTCGCGTACGCCACTGTCCCACGGAACATTTTTGACAGCCGTAGTTATGACTGAGTTTTGTTAAAATGCTATCAAAATTACAGTAGCGTGCAGATTTCAGGGGATACAAAAAATAATATACCTATATTTTTTTAAATGGGATACCCTGCATATTATTAAATTTTTGGAATGACCCTTTATTCCTGATTTCGAAAATATACCATATGTTACCCCTACCATATACCGTTTTTGAGTTATTAACTACATAAAGCTATGAATTCATCAGACTTGAAAGCATAGCATTCCACGTATTGACGCTGCACCGCAAGTATAATTAAAAAAGTTCAAATATTTTTTTTTGAAAAACCAAACTGTTTGTTTACACAAGAGAATACCATGATATATCTCAAATTACATCGTTCTTTTTTTAATCACTTGTCAGTATATTTCCGCTACCAAGTTCATTCACCG